>SJYC01113051.1:0-15459 GCA_006408675.1 Madoqua kirkii
TTTCAAAAGTGATTTTAAATCCATTGCACTAGATAACTATCTGTAACTACTTGTTAGTATCCATATTACATGGTCTCTACAACTAGTTACACATTCTAAGCATCTGCTGAAGTTCAAATTCTGCTCTCGCTTCCTGTAGAGGAGTTAAGGATTATTTGCTTTTATATGGTTCATTTATGTCTATGGTATGTGATAAAGGTGGTGATTTCTTGACATAGCAATATAGATGAGTTTTTCCCCATTAAAACCTCTGTGGGGGTGGAACCCTTATAAATCACTGTGTGGTCTTGTAAATTGGGCAGTGTTGCGGGATATTTTCCTCACAGGTTTGGATCAGAATAATAAGCACACATGAAATTGCCAAGAACATCCAAAAAGAAAGTGAAAGCACCCAAAACAAACAAAACAAAATCTAATATTATTTTAAGAAAAAATCTTGAAAAATTGCTCAACACAATTGAAGTATTTCCAGGAGTGTTGCCAAGAATATGAAAATAAGAATAGGTTATATATGTGCTCCTATTTAAGATCAGAAAATTATAGAAATACATTACCTCTATAGTAATACCAGTAATAGCAAACAAATCATATTTGTGATACTCTGTTAATTGCTTTTCCTTCATTTACTTTGTTTAAATCACCACAATCACAGTATGCAGTTAATATCATGTTATAGATGAGTAAATTAATGACATCTTTTATGTATTTGCTAGAATACCATGCAAATCCACTATGATATTTTATTTCAAACAATGCTCTTTTAGGTAAAAAATATTTGACAAGATACTATTGCCATCCTCACTTTTTATGCTTTTATCTCTAGTTTCACAAATGAAGGTGTCCCCATATGTATAGTCCTTAAAAAAAAAAAGAAAAAAAAAACTCTAGGGTCTGCATTAACTCTTTCCTACCATCTCTTTCCAAAATAATAATTGCCAACAGTAGATATCAATTTAGTACTGACTGTACACAAAGTACAGGTGTATTAAAGCCATTAAAAATGAGAAAGTGCTCTCCCAACACTTAACAGTTGAAAATACATACACAGTTTTTTTAACCTTATGATATTAGACATGATACCTTTCAAAGAACACAGTACCTTACAAGAGTTGCATTTAAACAGACATTGAACTTTATTTATAATGAGAAGAGGGCTTTTATCAATAGAAAACTCTGGTTCATTGTTAACAACACTGTAAATACCTACAGAAGCAGATCTATATATGGTAACATTTATTCTTTTCACATTTTCTCAAAGTGACTAAAATGGGCAATTGTTTTAAACGTGGAACTTGCTATTTTATCAGTCATTTGAACAATGATTTGTGAGAGCTTCTGATTAGGGTATTCTAACCAGGAAATCCCTTTCATGGATCACAGCCCTGTCATGGAAAAGGGGCTTGCATAATTCAGTGAAGCTATGAGCCATGCCGTGAAGGGCCACAAATGACAGATGGGTCATGGTGAAGAATTCTGACAAAATGTGGTCCACTGGAGAAGTGAAAGGCCAACCATGCCAGTATTCTAACCATGAGAACCCATGAACATGAACAATATGAAAAACCAAAAAGATATGACACCAGAAGATGAACGTCCCAGGTGGGAAAATGTCCTATATGCAAGAGTAGAGGGCAATTACTAATAGCTTCAGAAAAATAAAGTAGCTGGGCCAAAAAGGAAATGTCACTCAGCTATGCATGTGTCTGGTGGTGAAAGTTAAGTCTGATGCTGTAAAGAACCATATTGCATAGGAACCTGGAATGTTAGGTCCATGAATCAAGGTAAATCAGATGTGGTCAAAGAGGAACTAACAAGAGTGAACATCAACATCTTAGGAATCAGTGAACTAAAATGGACAAGAATGGGTGAATATAATTCAGAAGACCATTATATCTGCTACTCTGGACAAAGAATCCCTTTGAAGAAACTAATTAGGCCTCACGGTCAACAAAAGAGTTTGAAATGCAGTACTTAGATGCAATCTTAAAAATGACAGAATGATCTTGGTTCATTTCCAAGGCAAACCAATCAACATCACAGTAACTCAAGTCTATGCCTCAACCACTGATGCTCAATCTGACTGGTTCTATGAAGACTTATAAGACGTTTTAGAACTAAACCAAAGAAAGATGTGCTTTTCATCATAGGAGACTGGAATGAAAATGTAGGAAGTCAAGAGACACCTGGAGTAACAGGCAAGTTTGGCCATGGAGTACAAAATGAACCAGGGCAAAGGCTACTGGGGTTTTGTCAAGAGAACACACTGGTCATAGCAAATACCCTTTTCCAACAACACGAGAGATGACTCTACACATGGACATCACCAGATGGTCAATACTGAAATCAGATTGATTATATTCTTTTCAGCCAAAGGTAGAGAAGCCCTATACAGTCAGCAAAAACAAGACCAGGAACTGAATGTGGCTCAGATCATTAGCTCCCCTCTGCAAAATTCAGGCTTAATTTGAAGAAAGTCCAGTAGGCCATTTAGGGATGACCTAAATCAAATCTCTTATGATTATAAAGTGAAGGTAATAAACAGAATCAGAGGATTAAATCTGGTAGACATTGTGACTGAAGAACTATGGATAGAGGTTGGTAACACAGTATAGGACTCAGTGATCAAAACCATCCCAAAGAAAAAGAAATGCAAGAAGGCAAAGTGGTTGCCTGAGGCGGGTTTACACATAGTTGAGGAAAGAAGAGAAGCAAAAGCAAGGGAGACAGGGAAAGATACACCCAGCTGAATGCAGAGTTCCAGAGAGTAGCAAGAAGATATCAATAAGAAAGCCTTCTTCAATGAACAATGCAAAGAAATAGAGGATAACAATAGAATGAGAAAGACTAGAGATCTCCTCAAGAAAGCTGGAGATATCAAGGGAACGTCACACAAAGATGGGCAAAAAACAAAAAGAACAAAAACAGTAAGGACCTACAGAGGCAGAAGAGATTAAGAAGAGGAGATTAAGAAGAATACACAGAAGAACTATACTAAAAAAGTCTGAATGACAGGGATGATCACAAGGGTGTGGTCACTCACCCAGAGCCAGACATCCCAGAGTGCAAAGTCAAGTGGGCCTTAGGAAGCATTATCACAAACAAAGCTGGTGGAGCAGATGGAATTCCAACTGAACTATTTAAAATCCTAAAAGATGATGCTGTTAAAGCATTGCACTCAGTATGTCAGCAAATTTGGAAAACTTAGCAGTGGCCCCAGGATTGGAAAAGGTCAGTTTTCATTCCAATTCCAAAGAAGGGCAGTACAATTGTACTCATTTTTCCATGCTAATAAGGTTATGCTCAAAATCCTTCAAGTTACTCTTCAGTAGTATGTGAACTGAGAACCTACAGACATACAAGTTGAGTTTACAAAAGACAGAGGACCAAGAGATCAAATTGTGAACATTCAATGGATCATAGAGAAAGCAAGGGAATTCCAGAAAAACTCCTTCTGCTTCAACTACGTGAAAGCCTTAGACTGTGTAGATCACAACAAACTGGAAAATTCTTAGAGATGGAAATACCAGATCACCTTACCTGTCTCCTGAGAAATCTGTATGTGGGTCACAAAGCAATAGTTAGAACCTTACATGGAACAATTGACTGGTTCCAAATTGGGAAAGGAGTATGACCAGGCTATCTATTGTCACCCTGCTTATTTAACTTATATGCAGAATACATCGTGTGAAATGCTGGGCTGGGTGAGTCACAAACTGAAATCAAGATTGTCAGGAGAAATATCAACAACCTCAGATACACAGATGATACCACCCTAATAGCAGAAAGTGAAGAGGAACTAAAGAGCCTCTTGATGAGAGTGAAAGAGGAGAGTGAAAAAGCTGGTTTAAAACTCAGCTTTTTGGCAAATAGAAGGGGAAAAAGAGGAAGCAGTGACAAAATCCCTGTGGGAGGTGATTGTAGTCATGATATTAAAAGATGCTTGCTCTTTGGAAGGAAAGCTATGACAAACCTAGACAGTGTATCAAAAAGCAAAGATATAACTTTGCCAACAAAGGTCCATACAATCAAAGCTATGGTTTTTCCAGTAGTCATGTACAAATGTGAAATTGGATTATAAAGAAAGCTGAGCACTGAAGAATCAATGCTTTCGAACTATGTTGCTGGAGAAGATCTTTAAGAGTCCCCTGGACAGAAAAGAGATCAAACCAGTCAATCCTAAAGGAAATCAACCTTGAATATTCATTCAAAGGACTGTTGCTGAAGCAGAAGCTCCAATACTTTGGCCACCTGGTATGAAGGGCCAACTCATTGGAAAACACCTTGATGCTGGGAAAGACTGAAGCAACTTAGCACACATGCATGCAATAAGCAATAAAATTTGCTCCTGTCCTTAACAATTAAGGTACTGTGGATAAACCATGGACAATCAAGATAAAGAGATTTTGATTCCTATTCCTTCTTAGCTTGGGCTAACTCTGTGAACTTGCACAAACTTCCCAACCTCCAAGAGTTTTAGCTTTCTATCTCAAAAATGGAGAGGATATTTTTTATTTGTCATACGTTTGTTAGAATTAAATGAGATTAAATGTGTTTGGCACATAATACAGACACAGACTCGGTAAATACTGGTTCTGTTCTTAGCCTTTTTGGCAGAAATCTCCACTCACCAAAATCTTCCCTAAACATATACTAGACATTCTGAAAATGTCTAATAAGTGAACTATGATAAGGAATTATGAGTCTATTTTTCCTTACTGGAATTGGCTGCATAGGGAGAAACTGACTATAGCTTTACATCTCAGAAGGACA
The DNA here is from genome assembly GCA_006408675.1 of Madoqua kirkii. Taxonomy (NCBI): domain Eukaryota; kingdom Metazoa; phylum Chordata; class Mammalia; order Artiodactyla; family Bovidae; genus Madoqua; species Madoqua kirkii. The sequence continues at coordinate 4,771 of SJYC01113051.1, forward strand.
AATGCTTGATGCATTTTTTAAATAATGGTGCCGAAAGCTTGGAAATCTGTATAGTATATGTTTCTACTTGTTGAGAAACAGTTATTCTCACAGAATGCTAACATGAATATACATTAATTTGATAGAGATTGTCACTGGATCTCTGTATGTTACCCTTGATCTGGAAATTCAACCTCCAAAAATTTTGACAAAAAACAAATAGGAATAAGCACAGAAATGTATTTAGAAAGATGTTCACTGCAATTTTAATTATTATATAAACATGGTTATAAATCTATATGTTCAATAGTAAATGATTTTAAAACTCAGCTTTTTGGCAAATAGAAGGGGAAAAAGAGGAAGCAGTGACAAAATCCCTGTGGGAGGTGATTGTAGTCATGATATTAAAAGATGCTTGCTCTTTGGAAGGAAAGCTATGACAAACCTAGACAGTGTATCAAAAAGCAAAGATATAACTTTGCCAACAAAGGTCCATACAATCAAAGCTATGGTTTTTCCAGTAGTCATGTACAAATGTGAAATTGGATTATAAAGAAAGCTGAGCACTGAAGAATCAATGCTTTCGAACTATGTTGCTGGAGAAGATCTTTAAGAGTCCCCTGGACAGAAAAGAGATCAAACCAGTCAATCCTAAAGGAAATCAACCTTGAATATTCATTCAAAGGACTGTTGCTGAAGCAGAAGCTCCAATACTTTGGCCACCTGGTATGAAGGGCCAACTCATTGGAAAACACCTTGATGCTGGGAAAGACTGAAGCAACTTAGCACACATGCATGCAATAAGCAATAAAATTTGCTCCTGTCCTTAACAATTAAGGTACTGTGGATAAACCATGGACAATCAAGATAAAGAGATTTTGATTCCTATTCCTTCTTAGCTTGGGCTAACTCTGTGAACTTGCACAAACTTCCCAACCTCCAAGAGTTTTAGCTTTCTATCTCAAAAATGGAGAGGATATTTTTTATTTGTCATACGTTTGTTAGAATTAAATGAGATTAAATGTGTTTGGCACATAATACAGACACAGACTCGGTAAATACTGGTTCTGTTCTTAGCCTTTTTGGCAGAAATCTCCACTCACCAAAATCTTCCCTAAACATATACTAGACATTCTGAAAATGTCTAATAAGTGAACTATGATAAGGAATTATGAGTCTATTTTTCCTTACTGGAATTGGCTGCATAGGGAGAAACTGACTATAGCTTTACATCTCAGAAGGACAAATGCTTGATGCATTTTTTAAATAATGGTGCCGAAAGCTTGGAAATCTGTATAGTATATGTTTCTACTTGTTGAGAAACAGTTATTCTCACAGAATGCTAACATGAATATACATTAATTTGATAGAGATTGTCACTGGATCTCTGTATGTTACCCTTGATCTGGAAATTCAACCTCCAAAAATTTTGACAAAAAACAAATAGGAATAAGCACAGAAATGTATTTAGAAAGATGTTCACTGCAATTTTAATTATTATATAAACATGGTTATAAATCTATATGTTCAATAGTAAATGATTAGGCAAAGTGGAATACATTTAAATAACTAAATTCTTACTATTATGAGATGGCAAAGTACACTTCTTGATATGAAAATATGTACATATTATATACTGTTTGACAAAAAGCATCTTGAAATGCCATATATAGAATCATCTTATTTTTTGAATAAATTCACATTCTTCTGAAGGCAAAAAATCTGAGGGAGTTTAATCAAACATGTGAAGAATGACTATGGTCGACCCTACAGCAAGGCATGTGATTTGCATTTGCTTTAGTCTATGTGTATATTTTCTAATTTTCCAGTGAGGAACTCTGAGTCATTAACTGGAAAATAAAAACAACTGCTTAATGTTCAACTCCTCTTCATTTTCCTTTTGCTCTTTGCTTCACCGGTAGTATATTTCAAAGAACCAAGCATAGCATGTTATTTATACAGTGTGGTTTATAATCCCATCCTTTACTTTTTAAAAAAAATAGAGTGACCTTGAACAGCCTAAATAATAAAGTAGTTAAGAATAAGTTTTGTAGAGAGAGTGACTAGGCTTGTGGGATGTTAACACTATTGAGATTCTCTTTTCTAGCTCAAGACATGTCTCTTTTGTAGTGGACAGGACTGTATATTCTGTTTACTTGTTACAATAGAATTCAATTTCAAGACAAATCATTTAGAGCAAGTTTGGGGCCAGTTTCCCTCACTTGTGAGTATCTGTTAGTATTATAGATACTTTGATATAATGTTTCAACTACTTTTTAGTCAGTAAACTGATGTCTTTCTACATGTATAGGAATATATGAGAAGTACACACCAAGTAGAAAGTAGTGCATTTTCTACTCAAAAGTACTACATATATTATTAACAAATCTAAGTGGCATGCTAATGAATCGAGATATAGTGTACAACCCTAAGTATCTAATTTAATATTCTGGAGAGGCTTGAATTCAGAATGGAAATTTCAGGTTTCTCTGACAAATCTCTTGTACCTAACATTGTTCCTGGCTCTTTAATTCGACGTAACATTTATTTTTCTGCCTTTAAAACAAACAAATACATCTATGCTACTGTTAAAGTGGCCTGTAAAATACATTTGTGTGTTTTTGTTGAGAAGGCAAAGAACATACAATAGTAGCCCTATCTAAGAGGTGTAAATGTCTACGTGTCCTTTCCCAAAACACTGTCTGTGCTTGTAAAATGAAGTGGTCTGTAAACAGCTTCTGCTGGCCTCTAGTGACCTTTGGCTTCCATATGTCGTCCTCTCTACCCACCTTCTCAAAATCCTCTCTCCACAGCTTTTACTCAACCTAAAAATAGCTTCCAGATGTCTTGCGACCTCACTGTGTAGCCTCTCTTCCCTTTACTAAGGTTATATGGTTAGGAAAGATAGCAGAATGGGTTTAACAAAGGACTTATATTTGGTTCAAAATAAGTTCACTGCATAGCAGTCCTTTCTTTGTCTCTATATGAACAGTTCAGAAATACAGAAAACTGTTTTCTGTAACTTTTGTGTAAATAAATAAAAATTTGAAGTTTTAGCATACTTCCTTGGTTTATATTTCTATCTTTTTCTATATAATTTTACAAGGAGCTGTCCCATATATCCCAACCAGTAAGTGACAAACTGTAACATACTGAGTCACTTGCTAAAGGTCCAAATTGAATTCTCTGCTCACATTTCCAGGAAGTATCTCCTGTTTTCCCACATCCTATGATTAATAACTCTTACCAAATTCCCAAGGTAGGTAAGTGGTTTAACTCTGGTCTTCCATTCTAGGAATGAAAATCAAATTAATACAAAAGTGTTTGCATCATATACCTTGGTGAACCAGTTTATGTTTTGAATAGGGCACAATATTTCAAAAGGAAAGTTCATTAATAATAAAACTGATATTTATGGCAATTCCTGACCTTTCTTCATGAATCATTGTAGGTAAACTTTCCTATTTGGTATGGTTGTTGTTAAATATCCCCTACCTGTGGCCAAAACTACAATAAAATATCTCCAATAAGACAGGCAGTGGGGCCTGACTAAACTCTCAATCAAGGCTTTTATCTTTAAGAATGAACCTGTTTGAAGAACATCCCTCCTCATTAGTTTGTTTTGTGAATATTTTCAAACATAGAAATAGTCTTAGAAACATCCAAAGTATAGGACTTTGAGGTTGGAATGAAGCCATAAAAAGCATTTTTTAAAAATAAGAACAAGAAGTTAGAAAGTTGATCTTCACTGCTTTTCTACCATGTGGAAAGTATTCCTGAGACCTAAGGCCTCAGCACATCAACTGATGGACGAGCACTGTCATCATATCAAAATGGAGTTCATTATGCTTTTCCTTCAAAAGCAAAAAATCTTAGGTTCAGAAATGTTCTTTGTGCTATTATAAGTAGGTCAATCAAACATCATTTGATCAACATTAAAACTGAAAGCTGTGTAGCAGTTGAAGTTACAAATAGTTTTCTGTGAACTTGGATGTCTTGAGCAAAGTTGAGATGTTTGCATAATCTTCTCTGTAGCAACAACATTCCAAGGCATATTTCTCTTTAAAAAGAAACTTCATGCTCAGTGGTATTCTGGGTTCAAGGCTTGAATGAAAGCTTCTCAAGTCAAATGGCCTGATCTAAAAATTGAGCTGTAGAGAAGGTCACAAGTGTTTTGACTTCTCTTTTAAATCATTTATGGATGACTTAAAGTCATATATTGACTCAAAATATGAATTTACTTAAATCTGCGAACTTGAACTTTTAGCTATTTTGCCCAATATCTTCCCCGAAACTTTTCCAAATGTTTACAATGTTTATAAACAAGATAAATCAGCATATACAATACTGAGCAGAGAAGAAAGTGAAATGCACAGCAAACCTGTTTGTATAAGTTTTCTTACGGCCTAGAAGTAAAAAGTTTTCTCAAATCCTGGAAGTAAAAAAAAATGTTAAATGTGGCCTACCATTTTCATGTCACCCTGCTTATTTAACTTATATGCAGAGTAAATCATGAGAAGTGCTGGGCTGGAGGAAGCACAAGCTGGAATCATGATTGCCGGGAGAAATATCAATAACCTCAGATATGCAGATGCACCACCCTTATGGCAGAATGTGAAGAAGAAATAAAGAGCTTCTTGATGAAAGTGAAAGAGGACAGTGAAAAAGTTGGCTTAAAGCTCAACATTTAGAAAATGAAGATCATGGCATTCAGTTCCATCATTTCATGGCAAATAGATGGGGGAACAGTGGAAACAGTGGCTGACTTTGTTTTGGGCTCCAAAATCACTGCAGATGGTGACTGCAGCCATGAAATTAAAAGACACTTACTTCTTGGCAGGAAAGTCATGACCAACCTAGACAGCATATTAAAAAGCAGAGACATTACTTTGCCAACAAAGGTCTGTCTAGTCAAGGCTATGGTTTTCCAGTGATCATGTATGGATGTGAGAGTTTGACTAAAAAGAAAGCTGAGCACTGAAGAATTGATGCTTTTGAACTGTGGTGTTGGAGAAGACTTGCGAGTCCCTTAGACGGCAAGGAGATCCAACCAGTTCATTCTGAAGGAGATCAGTCTTTGGTGTTCATTGGATGTCGAAGCTGAAACTCCAATACTTTGGCCACCTGATGCGAACAGCTGACTCATTTGAAAAGACCTTGATGCTGGGAAAAATTGAGAGCAGGAAGAGAAAGGGACGACAGAGGATGAGATGGTTGGATGGCATTGCTGACTCAATGAACATGAGTTTGAGTAGGCTCCAGGAGTTGGTAATGGACAGAGTGGCCTGGCGTGCTGCAGTTCATGGGCTCACAAAGAGTTGGACATGACTGAGTGACTGAACTGACCTGAACCATTTTCATGGCATTTTTCCAAACTATAAATCTCAGTTTATTATGATACAGCATTTAATTTTTTTAATGGAAATATAAAACCTAGAGACCCAAATGTAAAAAATAAAAAGCAAATCTCTGAATTATACTTATCTTGAACAGCTTACTTTCTCAGAAATATGATCAAGACAGAATTTAATAGAGCAATATTTTTATGTTTAAAATTATTTTGATTTGTAGTCAATGGGAGGCATGCCTCAAATTATAATTTTTCTTCAATATAATTGAGTTGTATCATACGATACTTGGTTTTTATGAATCCAACTATTTTTATGAATCCAACTATATGGCTGGTATCATAACTTTACTCCTGTGACAAATAACAGAGTCTACTCAATGATATCACATCTATTCTATATTAGGTATTAGGTTGTACATTTACTAAATTATTATATAGTAATACATACATACATAGTGTGAAATGAAATACTTCTTGATGTTTCAGTAAACAAGAATGTCACAGTCATCAGGGGTTCCAGCCTTCCAAATGTAAATTTCTGAGCCCAGGTAGAATAATACTGGCTATACAACAGCCATTAGCCACTTACCCCAGTAAGTGAGAAAAGAAAGTGCAAGAGTCAGCCATCCACCATACCCACCACCCTGTATGTTGAAGGAAGAATTAAAGATGTGAACAATCAAGAAGCAGGATGCTGGCTCCAGATAGCTGCTGCTGCTGCTGCTGTTGTTAAGTCACTTCAGTTGTGTCCAACTCTGTGCGACCCCATAGACGGCAGCCCACCAGGCTCCACTGTCTCTGGAATTCTCCAGGCAAGAACACTGGAGTGGGTTGTCACTTCCTTTTCCAATGCATGAAAGTGAAAAGTGAAAGTGAATTTGTTCAGTCACACCAGACTTCGCGACTCCATGGACTGCAGCCTACCGGGTTCCTCCATCCATGGGATTTTCCAGGCAAGAGTACTGGAGTGGGTTGCCATTGCCTTTTCCTCCATATAGCTGAGATGCATATAAATGTAACAAATTCAGTGACGCCAGACACTTGCATCTTCCCATACATAGAAGAGTGATAAACCCCTTATGTGAGATATCTGGTTTTCCTAAATTAACAATCATCTTTTAATATTCAGATTACCTGTCCCTTGTTGAAAACTTATAGCCTGGCTCCTCCCCCCATCTCCTTAGAAACAATTCTCTCAGGGTCACCTGGGATGCTGCTTCCCAGGCTTGAAGTCCTCATAATTCCCACCAAATAAACCTAGCTCTCAACTTTTAGGTATTACTTTTTTTTTTTTGATTTCACAACAGCAGTCTATAAAGTTGCATTCACAAGTCTGAAATCCCTGAGTAAGATGCTCCCACAAGTATAATGTAGAGATGGCAGAAGAATATAACTGTCACACGCATGATGTGTCTTACTCTTACTTGGATATAATGATAATGACCACAATAATAATAATACTATAATAGTAGAGGTTAAAGCGTCTGCCTCCAATGCGGGAGACCTGGGTTCGATCCCTGGAGAAGGAAATGGCAACCCACTCCAGTATTCTTGCCTGGAGAATCCCATGGACAGAGGAGCCTGGTAGGCTACAGTCCACAGGGTCGCAAAGAGTCGGACACGACTGAGCGACTTCACCACCACCACCACCACCATAATAGTAATAAAGAAGTGATAAACAGTAATAATGAAGGCTGAGCACTGAAGAATTGATGCTTTCAAACTGTGGTGCTAGAGAAGACTCTTGAGAGTCCCTTGGACTGCAAGGAGATCAAACCAATCAATCCTAAAGGACATCAATCCTAAATATTCATTGCAAAGACTGATGCTGAAGCTGAAGCTCTGATACTTTAGCCACCTGATACAAAGAGCTGACTCACTGGAAAAGACCCTGAAGCTGGGAAAGATTGAAGATGGAAGGAGAAGGGACAAGAGAGAATGACATGGTTGGATGGCATCATTGACTCAATTTATGCTAATGGGTGAAGTAGTTAACCAACTAATCAAACAGACACTTTACGGGGAATTAAACATCCCTGGAATATACTGTAATATGATTATCAATTAACTCAGATCTCCACAAGAGACTGTTTTGTGGTTGTTAAGGTGAAAATTGAGCCTACTTACTCCAAATTAGTTCCAGTAAACAAAATTTAAAATAATAAATATATTTTTGCTAACCCCAATCTCTCTTTTCCAAGAGGTAAGTTGCCATTGTATAACTGCTAGAACTACCACTAAACCTAAAAGCAGCCAGCTGAGTTGTTTATATCTCACAGTCTTAGTCAACTGAAACTATTAATATGTGGATAAGTCTCTTCACCAGAAGAAAGTTATTTACGTCATTGTCTGAAAATTTAAATGATTCGGTATGCCTCCCAAGAAGTTTGATTTAGGAAATTACATACACACACATACATACACACACACACACACCCCAAAGAGGTGGAAATATACCTAAGCGAATTTTTTTAGGACAATAACTGTAGGTGAAAGTGAACTAGTTATTAAAACTATTTCAGCTCTTTCTCTACCTATTAAAGCTATTTTTTAACAGAAAGTTATGTTCATATTGAACATGAAAACAAAAATAAAATAGAGAATCAATACAACATTCTGCTGTATCAGATAATTACTTGCAAGTTTCTTCAACTGAAGGCCAAGTTGGGATTAAGACAGTTCTTGTTCATCTATAGCTGAAATTCCAGTATGTACTGATAAACAAAAATTGACTGATGTCTGCCATTAATTACAGTGGTCTGCTAACTGGTCTTTGTGACTGGAGTATTTTATGTTGAATTCTAACATGCAGGATGTAAACAAGAATAAACAATGAGTTTATCTTTGAGATTCCATTAACTTCCATTGTCTGTTTCAATGTATTACAGACAAACTGCTAATAAAAGATCTGACTTGTAAATTTGCATCATAACTTTAATAAACTCATCAAATACTCTTAGAACTGTCCATATTAAAAGAAAGTCCGAGTTTTCTGACCCAGTTACAGGTTGGAAATGCCTTTAATCAAAAAGTAGAAGTATCATAAAGTATAAATTTTCTAAAGTAAAACAATGAGAAAACTAATTTTAAAACATTTTTTTTTTAAATTAAATTTTTATTTTTTGTTTAATGCTTATCCATTTCACAGCACTGCATTATCTGACTTGTAAAAAAAATTAAATAATATAAAGCATCTCATGCTTCTCATGGTTAGGAGGCTGTAAACAATCACATGTGGCTGGACGAGCCTGCTCAGGCAGGCTAGAGAACCTTCAGAGGAGTTTGTAAGTTGAAACACTCTTGTCACACCCAGGAATTTTTATTAACTGGAGCTGCAAGTTAACTCCTTCTCCAACAGAAGTGGTGGGGGGATAACCCCCCATAAAGTCAGAGGTATAGGTGAGAGCATAAAACAGACTCTGGTTTTAGGGGTAGATGCTTGGGAACAGGGGGTCTCCTGAGGCTCAGTCTCGCCTTTGTGTAATGCCGAGCCTCCTTCCTCATGACCTTTGCCAAGGGTGCAGTTCCTCACGCTAGCTCCTGGCAGTCCTTAGTCTGGAAGAATCAATATTGTGAAAATGACTATACTATCCAAAGTAATCTATAGATTCAATGCAATCCCTATCAAAAAACTTAGTGTCAGGGAATTTCTATGCGCTGTTTCTCATAAATTCTCTGTGCCTTATCAGTTCCTATTCCAAGAACGAGTAGAGCTGCACACAGCTCTCAGGACTGAGATCATGAGAAATGGTATCTACTTGGATTCCTTTCAGTAACTCCCTTCAATGGACTCTTTTCAGCGTCAGCATCCTTGTATGTATTAGACTATCCATATTGTGGCTACTGATAAAATTTCATCCTGTGTAATAGCTGAGTAACCATTTTACTAAAGATATATAAACCTGCATTTTTGCTAATAAAATACCTTTGCTCCATCAGAGCTTGTGTCCCCTTGTCTGTCTGTCTTTCTTTCTCTCTCTTCTGTCTCTCTTTCTCTCTTTCATTTTCTTATCATCAACTCCAGACCGCCAGGTTCCGGTACATTAAAGGACTCCAACAAATTAGTACTTTTCACAGAACTAGAACAAAAAAAATTCAGTTTTTATGGAAACACAAAAGGCCCTGAATAGCAAAAGCAATCTTGAGAAGGAAAAACGAAGCTGTAGGAATCAACCTTCCTGACTTCAGAGTATACTACAAAGCTACAGTCATCAAGACAGTATGGTACTGGCCCAAAGACAGAAATATAGAACAGTGGAACAAGATAGAAAGCCCAGAGATAAACCTATGCACCTATGAGCACCTTATCTTTAACAAAGAGGCAAGAATATACAACAGAGAAAAGACCACCTCTTTAGTAAGTCATGGGAAAACTGGACAACATGTAAAAAGGTGCCACTTCCAATTTTTTTTTTAACAAAGTATATGAAACATGAAGCATTAAACCTAGTAACAGTTCAGCATAACTTATTTTATGAAATGTTTTACTTAATTTTTTTTTTGCATAAGTGGCAGTCCCCATATCTTTTTGCATTTTCCTTTACTTCCTTTCTGGATAGCTTGGATTTTCCCTAGATGTCTGTTGGTCGTTAGTCAATTGACATCAGAGTACTTTTACACCTATAACATTTGCCTTTGACCACATCTTTACCAGATATAGATAATCAGAAAATGTCTGCTCTGAAATGATTTTCTAATTTGATTTTGTTCCCTTCTACACCACTCCCTGGAGCTTCCCTGGTGGCTCAGAGGGTAAAGTGTCTGCCTTTCAGTGAGTGAGACCTGGATCCAATCCCAGGTTGGGAAGATCCCCTGGAGAAGAAAATTGCCACCCACTCCAGTACACTGGCCTGAAAAATTCCATGGATTGAGGAGCCTGGTAGGCTATAGTCCATGGGATCACAAAGAGTCATACCGCACTCCAGGTCAGTGGCTGATTCATAATGTGTTAGGTAATCCTTTGTTGGTTTTCTACTTGCATGCATGTTGACTAACATTTGTTATTGTCTTCCATTCATCTCTAAGTATTCCATGAGCATTATTTTCACAATGCTGAATTCACTGAAAGCTAGAAATAAAACATTTAGTACATATTTTCTGGTAATCATATTTCTCAAAAAAATTTAGCTTCTATATAAAATAATATTATTTTGCCATTTTTCTCCTTTATACTTACCCAAAGGATATAATTTTGTTGCTTTTGTAATTATTTTTGTAGTTAATATATTGAAAGACTGATGTGATTTAAAATGAGTCAAAATGACTCTAAATATACAACAACCTTGAAAAGAAAACCAATAAGAGCAAAATAAAAATTTTAACAATTGCCACTGTAGAAGATCCAGAGAAGAATAACCAAA
>SJYC01113054.1:0-53195 GCA_006408675.1 Madoqua kirkii
CGACTCTCGGACCCGCCTCTGGTCGCGTTCCTCCGCGGGCGCTTCCCGCAGCTTGATTCTCAGATCGCGAAAAGCCCCTCAGTGCCCGCGCCCTCGGGGGCAGGCGCCCGCGCTGCTTTTCCGCTGGGGGATTCACTGTTGGGTTCGCGATCTGTTGGTTTTAATTAATTTCCCCTTTCTGTTAAGTTGCGATTCATGCTCCCCAGGCCCGGCACAGCTTCCGCTGTGAGAAAGTTCCCTGGGGCTTGGCAACCTCTCTTTTTAAGGGTCTCTTCCCGGGATGGGATTCCCTTCCCGGGACGAGGCTCCCTCCCTACTTCCTTTGTCTCTTTTCTCGTCCCTTATATTTATTCCTACCTGGTTTTGAAGCCTATAATCTGTTTTGCTGGATGCCTGTTGTCCTCTGCCAGCCTTCAGAAGTTGTTTTGTGGAGTTTATTCCGTGCTGAAGTGTTCTTTTGATGAAGTAGTGAGGGAGAAAGTGTCCTCCCCGTCCTATTCCGCCGCCATATTTTCTAGTCCCCCTAAAACATTTTGAACAAGCCTTTGAAACTATATCTAGCAGATAATCTGGTGAGTGAAAATTAATAACTGTATCTAAGGAGTGAGAAAGTATTAAAATAAAAACAAAAATGTTATGCTTCATGCAGCAATATATTCCTTATTTCAAATAAAAAAAGTGATTTTTTTAAATAAAACTTCAATTTCTCTCTTTGCTCACTAATTAAATATTGAACACATTGCACAAGGGTCCAAGAGGTCAAATATTATGCTAATTGCCTCACATGTATTATCTCATTTAATCTTCCCAATAATCCTATCAAATAAATTCTATTATCCTCTCTTTATGTGTGACACATGACAAAATTAAGGTTCCAAAGATTAAGTAATTAGCAGAAAGTCACATAGTTAGCAGTTCAAACCCAGGATAGTCAAACTTTAATGTCATTTCTCATAACTCCAAGATAACCTGCCCTCTAGTCAGGAAAAAAGGTTTCTATTTTTTTTTGAATGCTCAGAGCATTCATTCTCAGCATTTATTATTAGTTTTAATTCTAACAGCTATAGATATGTAAACTTTTGTGTCCTGGTTCTTCAAACTCTTTTTTTTTTTTTTTTAAACATCTCACATGAAATAAACTTTGGCTTCATTTCATATTCAAAGAGCAAACCTGTCCACATTTCCAGCAACTAGATGGGGATACACAATAAAACATTTTAATTAAGTAAAACATTTTAAGCCAGTAGAACAAAATGAAAAGTTGATTAGGATTCAACTCACAGTATGTGGGAACTGGGCACTGTGCCTTACTACCAATGATTACAACAACTTCAGTATTCAAACCTCAGGGATGATCACTGTTATTTTTGCTAACACAAGCTTTATGCTATATGGATGCATGGTCAAGCCAGTTCACCTAACATAAGTTATTTCTAGTATATAGTCTTACATAGTCTTAGACCTTTTAAAATATGCTCAATTGCCTTTCCAGAATGCCACCGTATTAGGAGAAAAAAAAACACCGAATAAACTGTACAACTGAATCAAAGTGCGAATTTACTCTAAAACTCATTTTCAACTTTGTGTCCTTTGCTTAGAAATAGATAACTAAGAACAAAGCACTGTTTGTTGGGTAAATGCTAAAAATGCCTATCATAAATTTCATGGAATCCAAGTAATTTTCAGCAGATTCGACCTGCCCTATGAAAACACGCAGAAACAATCATCACAATTTCACTAATTCATTTTGGACATTCGAGTCTCTGTGTTAGGTTTCCATTCAAGGGACAAGACACATGTGAGTCTTTCACAGTATGAGTCTGATAAAACACACCAGGGATCCTCTAAGTAGACTTGTTCAACAATTCCAACCTGTGGCGGAGTGTAATGGGATTATTTTAAATTCTGTGTATCTAGAAGCACATTCTACAGCTTGTAGAGATTCCCAAACTTGTTTTTTTTCCGGGGGCAGGGGCGGGCTGTGAAGGATCAGGTTGGGGGTGGGATCAGAATTGAAAAAATTTAAGTAGGACATGTATGTACAGAACATGTCTTTGGATGCATATAAAAGGACTAGCGCTTGCCTACCTGGATGTTGTGAATAAAACTAAAAATGAAACAGGATTAAATTTTGCAAAATAGATTGAACCAGGAAATTATGATTCAAACATTTGTGCATGATGAGTGAACACTTCTCTGCTGTTGGACACATGAACAACTGCAGATCTTGATGTAACTGTTTTCACCTAGTGTCAGTTTAAATCCTTGCTAGAAAATGAAGGCCTTTCTAAAGAAGGATTCCTGCAACACATATACAAAAGATAAGCAGAGAACACTATGTGCTAGTCAACTTGCTGCAGGATTAATGCACATGGGGGTAGAGTGGAAAACTAACATTCAACTCAATTATAAATCTTATGATCAAGCAAAGCAATTCTAGCTTTCTCTCATTTAGATGTAATTTTCAGTTAAATCCTAACAGGCAGTAACTCTTCACAGGAAGGCATTGCCTGGATCGGGTCTAATGCAAGAAAGTTATGCTAATACACTATAGTAAGATTCAGTAATTTACGTTTGGTCTTCTGTCAGATTAGTTAACATTCAACTCAATTATAAATCTTATGATCAAGCAAAGCAATTCTAGCTTTCTCTCATTTAGATGTAATTTTCAGTTAAATCCTAACAGGCAGTAACTCTTCACAGGAAGGCATTGCCTGGATCGGGTCTAATGCAAGAAAGTTATGCTAATACACTATAGTAAGATTCAGTAATTTACGTTTGGTCTTCTGTCAGATTAGGGGAAGGGGGAATAATCAAAAATGATGAAAATCCTTGCTAGGTCTATATATTGCCTCAGGTTGCCTGAGTCTCCCCAGGTATTTTGGACTTGAGAGGCATATTGGAGCAAGTGTAGAACACACAAATCATCAGGAAAAATACGGAACCTCTTTTTGAAAATGAATTTTATTTAAAAATGTGTAAATAAAAGCATTATTAACTAGATAATTTGTTTCAGCTACACACAAAAAAAAACACTGGGTCATACTATTAGTATCTAAAATAAACATTCAGAGATGACAGTCTTTGGAGTAGATAGCAGATAGGGGGCTTTAGAAATTGAGGGGTTAAATGCATAAGATTTTTACACCTGAAGTTGCTGGCTCACATGGCCCAGCTCACAGGTGATCATCAGACTATTACACCTGGGGATCCACAGATAAAGTAATAAAATATGACTCCTGGGTTTGGAGGTTCATTTAGTAGTAAAAGCTTATGAATCACAAGCCAAGACTAACAAAAATGTATAGTTGTTCAACTATACATTTAATACAACCTCAGTAAAAAGTACAAAATTTCTAAAGGAATTTTTATTTTTTACAATCTGTAAACTAATTGCAAGCATAACACAAGCAACAAATCAAACAACTAATGCTCCTCTAAAATAAAAACTAAAGAGTAAGAAAGCCATGTCCTGAGTACAAAAAACAAACATTAAAAATAAGCTACACTTATCTCTCTATTCCTTAGCAATCCTCTAAGATGGCTCCCAATCTTCCCTGCATTCTAAAATTGTAATACCTATGTGTATACACACACACACATTTCAAATTCTATGTACAGCCACTGACAATTTCAGTGGCTCATAAATGACCTTTTTTAAAAGGTTGAAAGTTCTCTAGGACAAATTAAAGGATTGCTTTAAAAGCTACATAAGTATTTGTCTCAATAACATTTTGGACATGTAAAATATATTCTAAAGATCAAGATGCTCAAATAAAATAAAACATACTAAGTGCACTATAAAAATTTAGACAAAGATTGAGAATAAGTTAAAATAAGTGTCTTTTTTGAACTATATGTACAGGATATGGATACAGTGTACTTTGGAAATTAGCATTCACTTGGGACTAGATCTGGCAATGATTAAATATCTGAGAGTCAATTTAGTATAGTAGGCAAGAACATGAATTCTGAAGACAGGTAACTGAATTCATAGATTTGCCACTTAACAACTATGAGACACTGGACAACCTCTTTATGCCTGTTTCCTCATCTCTAAAATGGAGATAATATTTACTCAGATGAGGATTAGATAGGATTATACATGTAAGGAATCTGAAACAGTTTCTGGGATATGATAAAAGGTTAAAAAAATGTCAGCTAAACTATGTAAGTGATCTTATAGGTGTAACTTACCCCTGTGAATCATGGCTTTTCCAGCTACAAAATAAGAGATTGAATAAGATAAGCTTTTATAGTCCTTTGATGATTTTTGTCTTCTATCACTCAAAATGCTTAAGTAGAAAACACTCATTTATTCATTCAAGTAATACTATTTATCAAGTCCCTACTATGTTCTAGACAGTGTACCAGATGTTAACAATACTAAGATAAAAACCTGCTCCTGACTTCTAGGAGCTGATCTAGAGAAGCAGTAAAGGGTAACAGTTAGGAGCTCAAGCTCTGGAATCAGACTTTCGGGGACTTACGCCTTTATGATTTTAGACAATTTCCTTAACTCTCCATGCACTAATTTCCTCTTCTTTGAAATGGGAATGATAACAGTTTCACACTCATAAGTTTGTTTTGAGGATCACATAGCCAATAGAGGTAAACCTTGTAGACAGAACTCAGAACATTATAAGTACTCAATAAATGCCAGTATTATCAGGAGGCGAGAACAGGAAAACAAACAGTGTGATGAGTATGGCAACGGGGGTGGCAAAACACACGCACAGTGAGCTACACAAATAAGTGAAGTGAAAGGCGCTCAGCTGTGTCTGACTCTGCGACCCCATGGACTGTCCATGGGATTCTCCAGGCTAGAATACTGGAGTGGGTGGCCTTTCCCTTCTCCAGGGGATCTTCCCAACCCAAGGATCAAACCCAGGTCTCCCGCATTGCAGTCAGTTTCTTTACCAGATGAGCCACAAGGGAAGTCCAAGAACACTTGAAGGGATAACTTATTCCTTCTCCGGGGGATCTTCCCTGACCCACGAATCGAAATGGGGTCTCCCGCATTGCGGGGGGGAGGGGGCAGGAGAGGAGGTGGATTCTTTATCAACTGAGCTATCAGTGAAGCTAAATAAATGAGGATGCAAAACAGTATAGAGACCTCAAGAAAGTTTCCCAGAGGAGGCAATATTTGATCTCATATTAAAGAACTGAGAGAAGCAGTTGAAGAAAGTATAGCACAGTTAAGTATTTCAATGTGAAATATTTTTTAAGTAACAAAATTTCATCCAAAAATAAGCAAGTAAATAAGATTTACTCCAATATACATTGACTGAGCCATTCACATACATATTCATTTCTAAATAAATGCAATATAGCATTCACTGAGGTTGCCAGTAGATGTCATATGCCAGGAAAAACAATGCAGATAACCATATTATTCCCCTAGGGGAACATGATCCTAAATACAAATGCCTCTCAAACTGGTAGCATTTTAAAAGGAATTTGGGGCAAGGGTCCACTGTAGTATTCATGCCATCACATCACTCATTTAACTTTTCCCACAAGATAACTGTCTTCAAATAGCTGGGAAGCTACAAGTGAAAAGTGAAAGTGAAAGTTGCTCAGTAGTTTCCGACTCTCTGTGACCCCATGGACTATACAGCCCAAGGAATTCTCCAGGCCAGAACACTGGAGTGGGTAGCCTTTCCCTTCTCCAAGAGATCTTCCCAACCCAGGGATAAAACCCAGGTCTCTCGCATTGAAGGCGGATTCTTTATCAGCTGAGCCACAAGGGAAACCTAACAATACTGGAATGGGTAGCCTATCCCTTCTCCAGTGGATCTTCCGGATTCAGGAATCAAACCGGGGTCTCTTGCATTGCAAGCGGATGCTTTACCAGCTGAGTTATCAGGGAAGCCCTCTAAAGGTTTGTTTGGCCTGCTTTAATTTAAGGTTCCAGTTCTCACATAATTCAGTGAATATGTCCCATTCACTAGCTAATGAGCAACAAGGTGAATCTTCCCATCTGGGAATAAAAACTTCATCAACCGTAATCTATTTTTTTCTTTAAGAGTGGCATTTTGTCTCACAATCCTGCTCACAGAGCCAATTAATGTTTTGCCGAAAGTCTTCACTTTCATCTCAGGTTCGAAGGATTTGTTAACAAAATAAGCCACTCGTTACAGACAAATAAATAGTACAGATATTTACTAGAGAATTATCTAGCTTACTTTCAATATACTAACATTAAAAGAAGAGAAATAGAAAGAGCAGAGAGTACATCACCAAACTGGGTTTTGACCAACATCCAGACTTAAAACAGTGCAGGGAAGTCCCGTGTCACAGCACATCTGGAGTCCCAATAAGGAAAGGGTCCCAGGCAGCATGTCCACTCCACGGGTGAGACTTCAGCTACAAAGTGCACACCAATTTAACTGACATTGCTAGGAGGTGAATTACTAAGAACAAGTCCTGGGAAGGACTTCTATCTAGGAGAACTATTTAATGGTTAGAACTGCTGACTCTCTGGGAGCTTTTATGCTACCCTTCTAGTTCCTTAGTGTCATTCCAGGCTCCAGGAGCATTCATTTCAGGAAAAGAAAAAAATCATCAGTTCAAGGGCTAAAGTGCAACTCAATTACTTGAGTATCCATTTTATTGAGGAAAAAATTAGTTGGGAAAATGAGGATTTCCTTTACAGTCCTGTTTATGTGTACTGACTTGGTGAAATTATCAACAGACCACCCTTGAATTTCAAAAATGTCCATTGTCAAGAGAGACTATTAAGTCCTTTCTAAAGTGATATGCCTCCAAGAGTCGGTCAACCAGTTCCATGGAGATTGACAAGCTAGAGTCTACGTCTGAAAAGAATAATCTCTTTTTCTTACTAAAATAGAGTTTTACTACACTAAATGCTAGTGTCATCTATTGTTGCTCTCAGCTACAACCGTAAGCCTATCAGGCCTGATGTATCATATACATTCTATGTAGGTGAGAGAAAAAAAATTAAGAAAAAAAAAATCATGCCTAAAATCAAGGAAGACCAAAGCATTTAAGCTTTACCTGAACACTGGATGTTAAAAATTAAAACTGAGGAATCATGCCCAGATTCAATCCCTTATTTTCCAGCCCTACCATTATCACCATAAATAGGACTTCATTTCCTCTGCAGGATTATAAATACAATGTTGAAATACTAATCCTCATCATGTCTTAGTTAACAATCATGGCTTGTCTGAAGATTTAGAACACAGATTTATCAAATGTGCAGAAGATCAAAGTTATGATTAAAGCATAATTCGTTGGATAAGAGGTTAAAGATTCTTAATGGGCTAAACCAAAAAGCCCACCCAGAAAAAAAACACAGTTTAATGTAGATAAATGGTAAGTCTGATGTATGGGTTAAGAAGAAACAAACAAACAAATATGAGGAAGGACAGATGCAAAACTGTTTGCATAACAAAAATCTGAAGAATTATTTGATAGTGTGACCAATGGTGTAATAAAGCTACTAAGAATGAGTAATCTTTGGGTTGAAAAAAGAGAATGTCCAGACAAATGAACAAAACAGTCCTAAGGTTTTCATAAGTTTTGGTCATCTGCACATCTGACAAGTCTGTGTTCTAAATTGTCAGACAAGCCATGATTGTTAACTAAGGCATGGTGAGGATTAGTATTTCAACATTGTATTTATAATCCTGCAGAGGAAATGAAGTCCTATTTATGGTGGCAATGGTGGGTTTCCCCTGTAGGTCTGTTAGTAAAAAGTCTACCTGCAATGCAGGAGACCTGGGTTCAATTCCTAGGTTAGGAAGATTCCCTGGAGAAGGAAATGGTAACCCACTCCAGTACTCTTGCCTGGAGAATCCCATGGACAGAGTAGCCTGGCAGGTTGCAATCTATGGGGTCGCAAAAGTTGGACATGACATGACTGAGTGACTAAGCACACACAGCACATGCTTTTCTGTATGTTAGGACCATGTGTGGCACCGTGTTTAGCCTATATTTGAAGGTAAAATAGCCAGAAGACTATTCTGAACAAAGGAGGAAGGAAAGAATGTGCAGCTTTGCAAAAATTTAGGGAGGCAAAATAACAGTCTAACAACAAGAATACTATAACAACTGCGACACTGATAAAGTAGTGCTTTCAGTGTGCTGGAGTCCACTTAAAACAAGTCTGCTTTGACTCCTGCATAAATCCTAATAGGTAATGTTATTGCTTCCTTTTTCAGGTGAGGAATGTGATGTTCAGAAAAAGTAAGATGTCTAAGATTACTTTCATGTTAACTCTTTGAAGGCATTTGTGCAGAAGTGAGAAACACTTGTTTTTTCCAAAGGGAAATGAATAGAAGCTACAACCTGATACAAAAGAAAAAGTCCAGGTAGTTATAACTACATTACAATGGAATTATCTGCTTGGCTACTAGCAAGTTCTCCTTTGCTACATGCGATCAAGCTGAGGGGAAATGTAAGAAACAGAATTTGTATTAAAAAAACATTCCTGTGTTGGTTGGAAGGTGGGGTTAGGTAACCTTCAGGTTTCCCTCCTTCAGGTTTCATGAACCTGATTCTAAGAAATGGGGTACTTCTGTTGTCTTGGTGTTATATACTGTGTAGGTCAAATCAAATTAAATTTAAAAAGTCATTCAAACCAGTTTTATGCTGAACTGACAGATCTCTTCAATCAAATAGCTGTTCCAGTTTATCAATGTAGACATACCTGTTAATCTGTTTAATTGGTCACATTTCATTTGGGTTTTCTATTTTTAAAGCAAGCTTACAAATATCACCTATACATCATACTAACAGCAAGACTAGTAACAAGGTCATAGAGCATAGTTACTTCAGAATCTCTCAGTCCCCTCTCTAGATATATGCAGAAGACCGATGATGCTGGACGGAATGAGCATCTAACAAAGCTACCTTTGGATATGTGTTGGCGTCATAACAGAGAAACTCTCAGCCCAAGTTTGACGCTGGAAAGTAAGAGTCTTATTCCATTTCTTGAGCCTGCACCCTCCATGAATGTAAACTCCTCAGATCCTACCAGAGTGCCCTGGTAAGTGGAGGGAAACCTTCCAACTGAGATCAAACTACAAGGTCTTCAGGAGAGTGTTACATATTAAATTAGCCCATGTGGCTCTGCATACACAGCTAGTTTCCTTCCTTCCTTCTTCTCCTCCTGTTTTTGTCAGTTATTTCAGAATCAAATTTAGGTGGTCAAAAAAAAAAAAAAAAAAGTAATAATGGGTTGTATGGATGGAGCAACAAGAGAGAGACTGGGAGAACCGAGAGCAAATACTTGCTACATAAGGAAGTAGAACCACAAAACTCCAGGGTTTCCCTGATATAAATACAGAGATAGTCAGAGAATATAGACAAATTGGGTTCACTCATTTAGTTCTTTTCATTTTTGAGTTTTTTTAGGGCACACTGTATGGTATGTGGGATCTTACTTCCCCAGTTCAGTTCAGTTCAGTTCAGTTGCTCAGTCGTGTCCGACTCTTTGTGACCACATGAATCACAGCACGCCAGGCCTCCCTGTCCATCACCATCTCTCGGAGTTCACTTAGACTCACGTCCATTGAGTCCGTGATGCCATCCAGCCATCTCATCCTCATCGTCCCCTTCTCCTCCTGCCCCTAACCCCTCCCAGCATCAGAGTCTTTTCCGATGAGTCAACTCTTCACATGAGGTGGCCAAAGTACTGGAGTTTCAGCTTTAGCATCATTCCTTCCAAAGAAATCTCAGGGCTGATCTCCTTGCAGTCCAAGGGACGCTCTCAAGAGTCTTCTCCAACACCACAGTTCAATAGCATCAATTCTTCGGCATCAGTTCTTCGGCACTCAGCCTTCTTCACAGTCCAACTCTCACATCCATACATGACCACAGGAAAAACCATAGCCTTGACTAGACGGACCTTTGTTGGCAAAGTAATACCTCTGCTTTTGAATATGCTATCCAGGTTGGTCATAACTTTCCTTCCAAGGAGTAAGTGTCTTTTAATTTCATGGCTGCAGTCACCATCTGCAGTGATTTTGGAGTGCAAAAAAATAAAGTCTGACACTGTCTCCACTGTTTCCCCATCTAGTTCCCATGAAGTGATGGGACCAGATGCCATGATCTTCGTTTTCTGAATGTTGAGCTTTAAGCCAACTTTTTTGCTCTCCTCTTTCATCAAGAGACTTTTTAGCTCCTCTTCACTTTCTGCCATAAAGGTGGTATCATCTGCATATCTGAGGTTATTGATATTTCTCTGGCAATCTTGATTCCAGCTTGTGTTTCTTCCAGTCCAGCATTTCTCATGATGTACTCTGCATATAAGTTAAATAAGCAGGGTGACAATATACAGCCTTGACATACTCCTTTTCCTATTTGGAACCAGTCTGTTGTTCCAACCAGATATCAAACCAGTGCCCCATGCAGTGGGAGTGCAATGTCTTAACCACTGGACCACAAGGGAAATCCCTATTTTTTTTAAGGTAAATGTTTATAATGTCTATAGTGCATCAGTAGCTGAACAAGTCAGATCCTGACCAAGTCCAATTCTTTATTTTATATTCTCACTGTCTTTTTCTCTTCTGTATGTCTTCTTTATTGTGTTAGCTTAAAATTATTTTATTAATTTGATTAATATCCATGTCCTCCTAGACTGTACATCCTATGAAGTTAGATATGATATCTGTTTTTGCTCACTTTTGTCCCCAGAGTTTCAGGACAAAGTTGGTACAAATAATACTAGTCAATAAATATTTAGTGAATGAACAAATTAATAAATGCAACTGTGGAGAACACATTTTGATTAATCTCAGGCTCTATAAACCATCTGCACAGATTCCAGGACACACTTTATTGCATACAAAGAATGCATCTGCAGAAAAGTTTAAGACAAAAGCCATTTTTACACTGTTGAAGAACAGTACCATTAATTGTGTCATCTCTAAAGAATAAAAAGGGCACTGAAGACAGTCCACAAATCAGCCTTAAATTGGCCAAGCTCTAGAATGTTTTTCCATCCCTAACTTATGAGATTTTATCACGGCAATCTTTTTTTTTTTTGGAAAACCAAGTCAGATTTCTGACTTTTCAAATTATACTTCATAGGCTCCTAGCTAACACACAACAGATTTGTCTTGGGTGACCAAGCAGTGAGATCTGACATCAGCAACATAGATAACACCATACCACATCTTAAAAATACCTTTTCATGGGGCATACAAAAGAATAACATGATGCAGATTTTGTTGGCTTGCTTGAGTGGTGCCCTTAACTATTTTCTGTAAGCTAAAATAAGCAGGGAATATTTCATCCTTCATCTGTATGCAATCTATAATTACAAGCATCTGTGATGCTCATTACAAATGTTACAAAATAGAGGAGTTAAAACTATATCCATATTTACAAACAAGAATACTTTCAGATCTGAAACAATAAAATAAAATTTTTTGGGTATTTTTATAGGAAGTATTTCAATAAAATGATATAGCTCTGATTTCTTGTTCTGTTACAATTCATAGCCTTTCTAATGATAGAAAAAAGGAAATTAATAACACTTTTGGAAGAAAAATTATATTCTACTTTTTCATACTAAAGGTATAAGCCTCCAGGGCACCGAAGAAAGACATTGATAGAGACTGTAATGTTTTGTCAAGTATGCGCTTATTAGCAAATTTACTAATTTTTTTCATTTGCATTATTGTAGGAGGGTAATAAAATACATCAGACTGCACTTAATGCATCCTTGGTGGCCTGGCAAATTCACTTTTATATGTTCATATACGACTTTGTTTTTCAAAAGTATAATATTTTCTGCACCTAACTATCATATTACCCATAAACATTAGCATGGGTCAGGTTTCTATGTCAGGTAGAGAAAGCCTTATCTCTCTTATTTTAGGAAGCTTTTAAGAGATTCTTGAGATCTGAGAAGTTGAAACCTGTTATTTTGCAGGTTTTTGCTTTTCAAGTGACTGTAAAGAGGAGTCACTGTGTACCAAAACTGTTCTCAGATTCTTGCTCAAAGAATTATTCATAGTACTGCAGAATTATCTGATATGTCTTCTTGAAGTCTAGAGAAATCCATCACATGGTATAATCACAAAAGTCTATCAAATCCAAAACAGTACACATTTTTCCTAAGATGTGTTTCTGCTTGTTTCTCTCTCTCTTTTTTTTTTTTTTTTTTTTTGGTTAAACTCCACATTTCGTTCAGATTTCCTTAATTTGGTCCAGAATCCCATTCAGGACATTACATGACATTTATGCATCATGTCTCCCTGGGCTCCTGGCACTTTGATAACTTTGACACTCTTGAAGAGTGCCTGTCATATATTTTGTTGACCATCCCTAAAGTGAGAGTTTCTGGTGCTTCTGTCACAATTAGACTGAGGTTGTAAGGTTTGAGGAGGAGACCACAGAGGACAGTGCCATTCTGTGTTATTTTCATAGCACTGATAAGCAGACACACTGTCAGTATGACTTACCACTGTTGATACTGATTTTCATCACCTGGCTGATATAGCATTTGTCAGGTTTCTCCACTGCAGCTACCCTTGCATACCATACTCTTTACAAAAAAGACACTATACACAGCCCACACTTGAGAAGTGAAGAGTTATGTCCTACCTCCTTGAGGGAGAAGCATCTATAAATTATTTTAAATTCTTCTTCACAAAAGAATTAGTCACTGGAATCTGAACATGGCAATCTTAAAGTAGTCATCATCTGATTATTATGAAGCCATGTATCCCTAAGAAATTTATTTATCTTTGGCTGGGTACAGTTTGTACAGAAAATGTTAAAAAAAATTTTTTTTTAAGTTGTAGTCTGTCAAACATAATGCTGTGTGCCAGGTTTTGTTATTAGGTGTTGGTAAATCTTGTCTCATAATCACCGTAACAATGTTATGAGGAAGCATTATTATTCTTATTTCATAGATGTGGAAATTTGAAGCTCAAGAGGGCTAAAGTAGCCTGTCAAATTCACACATGCAATCCATCATATGCTAAAAAGTAAAGTATATATATACACACACACACACACAGACACACACATGCACACATGTGCACAAACATATATGTGGTTATTATATTCTATATTATGAAACAGAAGAAGACACATCAAACACTCTGCTTTGCCTTTTTTTTTTTTAAAGAAGAGAAGACTTGTCTAATTGTAGATTTCTAATCTTGTCCCATTCATTTACCATTATAAAGAACATGAATAGCTTCCCTGTCATCACAACCACTAGAATTGGTTGACACCTGGTTTGAGGTGTCCAGTTCTCTAGGAGTTGTAGTCATTTGCATGAAAAAGACTCTTTGATATACAGTTATGAGACTATAAGAGGAGAGTACATTTTAAGATGTGAATTTCCCAGTGAGCATATTTTATTTCTAAGCATAAAAATGTGTTTAAATATCCATATGTTCCATGTTACAAGACCATTATTCTTGCTCAGCAAACATAGAATGTCTCTGTTTTTACAGAACCAGATTTCCACTTAAAAATTTTATCTAAAACTTGCATGACTATCAGGATACACATATTTCTAATGTTAACCAGGAATCTCTGTGTTGCAAAAGTCACAAAACTGAGTCATAAGGCAGGACCTACTTCATAAGTGCTGAAGAGTATTTCACATTTCTTATCACAAAATGAATGTATTTACAAATGTTTAACAAGCCAATTGAAAACAAAAGACCAGACTCAGGTCGCTTGAAAGAAAAAAAGCATGCCACATGAGTATATATGTCAAATAACATTTAAAATACCTAATGCCTGTCTCAACAGAGGTACCTCTGGTACCTAACTGATTCCTCAAGGAAATGTTTGATGTCTTTATTTTCAAAATGGAAGCTTGGAGCTTAATTTTTTTCAGTGAAAGTGAAGTCACTCAGTCGTGTCCGACTCTTTGTGACCCCATGGACTGTAGCCTACCAGGCTCTGCTGTCCATGGGATTTTCCAGGCAATAGTTCTGGGGTGGAATGCCATTTCCTTCTTCAGGGGATCTTCTTGACCCAGGGATTGAACCCAGGTCTCTCGCTTTATAGACAGACGCTTAACCTTCTGAGCCACCAATTTGAAATATCAAACACACTTTAAAAATGAAATCATTCCTTTAGGCAGTATATATACATCATACAAGTAGAATAGCACCGTATACATCTTGCCTGAGAGTACAAGTGTATATTTTTAAGTGGCTAGAAGCTAAGGTTTATTAACCTTAGACTTGGTAAGTAATTTGACTCAATTCTCTAACACATCTTATATTGTAAATGTGTGGTGTCTACCAATGACTGGAAGACAGAATGGGGCTCTTTACCTCTAACTGAACTAAGAAATTTTAAAGCAGCTTAGGAGGTCCTTTCCTCCTCTCATTTGTAACATTGAGAATTACTCTTAAAAGTCAACTGAAGTTAACAGCTCGTGTGTCACAAATACAGAAATATTTTCAGCTATAATTTTATGTTTTTTCAGCGAATGTGTATTACCTGAATAAAGCACCCTTCTAACGTCCCCCATTCTAAAATATCAGTTTTGTCCTTGATATTAATAAATATTTCTGCTTTATTTTTATTTGCCTGAGTGCTATTAGGATTTTTCTCTTACGATTTCTTCTGTTACCTAATTCTTTAGCTGCTTTCCTCATCCTTTAATCTGTTTACCTTATTAACCTTCTAACTTTAGGCAAGGGTCAGAGTCATGAGGGCCACTCTCTCCACCACCCCAGGTTTTGGTTATTCACCTTTTCATAATGAAACTAACTATAGAATACAAAACCTTTTTCTCATCATCATTACTATTTCGTCTGTGTCCTTCAAAACTGGAAGTCCATTTCCGTCATTTTGTTTGTCACCTTTCCTATCAAATTCTATTGCCTAGTGAGTAGCAGGACCTGTATCACACATATTTATAAGCCATCCATCTCGCCATCCATTTATTCAAGAGAGATGCAAGGAAACTGCTGCAGCATAGAATGAACAAAGTTAAGGAAGAAAAATAAATAAATCATGATATTATAATAGAACTATTAGGATTTTACATCAAGTACATCTTGAGAAACCTGTATGCAGGTCAGGAAGCAACAGTTAAAACTGGACATGGAACAACAGATTGGTTCCAAATAGGAAAAGGCGTACGTCAAGGCTGTACATTGTCACCCTGCTTATTTAACTTATATGCAGAGTACATCATGAGAAACGCTGGGCTGGAGGAAGCAGAAGCTAGAATTAAGATTGCTGGGAGAAATATCAATCACCTCAGATACGCAGATGACCACCACCCTTATGGTAGAAAGTAAAGAAGAACTAAAGAGCCTCTTGATGAAAGTGAAAGAGGAGAGTGAAAAAGGTGGCTTAAAGCTCAACATTCAGAAAATGAAGATCATGGCATCCGGTCCCATCACTTCATGGGAAATAGATGGAGAAACAGTTCATGGAACAACAGACTGGTTCCAAATAGGACAAGGAGTACGTCAAGGCTATCTATTGTCACCCTGCTTATTTAACTTATATGCAGAGTACATCATGAGAAATGCTGAACTGGAAGACACACAAGCTGGAATCAAGATTGCTGGGATAAATATCAATAACCCCAGATATGCAGATGACACCACCCTTATGACAGAAAGTGGAGAGGAGCTAAAAAGCCTCTTGATGAAAGTGAAAGTGGAGAGTGAAGTGAAAAAGTTGGCTTAAAGCTCCACATTCAGAAAACAAAGATGGCATCCAGTCCCATCACTTCATGGGAAATAGATGGGGAAACAGTGTCAGACTTTATTTGGGGGGGGGGGGTCCAAAATCACTGCAGATGGTGACTGCAGCCATGAAATCAAAAGACGCTTACTCCTTGGAAGAAAAGTTATGACCAACCTAGATAGTATATTCAAAAGCAGAGACATTACTTTGCCGACTAAGGTTTGTGTAGTCAAATCTATGGTTTTTCCAGTGGTCACGTATGGATATGAGATTTGGACTGTGAAGAAAGCTGATTGCCAAAGAATTGATGCTTTTGAACTGTGGTGCTGGAGAAGACTCTTGAGAATCTCTTGGACTGCAAGGAGATCCAATCAATCCATTCTGAAGGAGATCAGCCCTGGGTGTACAATGAAAAGACTGATGCTGAGGCTGAAACTCCAATACTTTGGCCACCTCTTGTGAACAGTTAACTCATTGGAAAAGACCCTGATGCTGGAAGGGATTGGGGGAAGGAGGAGAAGGGGATGACAAAGGATGAGATGGCTGGAGGGCATCACCGACTCGTTGCACATGAGTTTGTGTGGACTCCATGAGTTGGTGATGGACAGGGAGGCCTGGTGTGCTGCGATTCATGAGGTCTCAAAGAGTCAGTCATGACTGAACGACTGAACTGAACTGATCTGGAGGGTAACAGTTTGTAAGTTTCAGTGTATTTTGCAAGCTGATATACAAATCCACATATTATTGAAAATAAAAAATTCTAAGAGTGTTTATATTAAGAGATTAAATTAATTGTTCTGATTTTATTTTAATTGCATCTGGTCTGAAATTGATTTATTAAATGTCACCATTTAAAAATAAGTTTTATCATGATTTTGAAAGGAGGTAATTTCCTTTCAGTTTTTAATGTAAATACAACTAAGATTAATAAACATTCTACATATATAATATGTATAAACACAGTTCCAGTGTATATCGAGTGTTATGGAGCAAGGGAAAAGCTAGGTCCAATTTAATTCTGACTTGAGATGACAGATATGTTTATGACTCAAGTGACTATTGCCATTAAAATGAAGTTTATTTTCTCAGAAATTATCCCTTACATTTGGTAAAATGTGTGTGAATACTAGGAAGATGTTATTATATGTTGATATGAAAAGCCAGAATCTCCAGAGCTTTAAATATTCCCTGGAGAAAACTTTATATTTCACAATGTCTCCGGTGAATTCTTATTAATTCATGAGTTTTCATTCTTATTTTGCTTTGTTGACACTATTTTAGACACATATAGTAAACATGTGTCTTCAGTTCAGTTCAGTCACTCAGTCATAACTGACTCTTTGTGACCCCATGAATCACAGCACACCAGGCCTCCCTGTCCATCACCTACTCCCAGAGTTCACTCAGAATCACATCCATTGAGTCAGTGATGCTGAATGTGAAGTCAAGTGGGCCTTAGAAAGCATCACTATGAACAAAGCTAGTGGAGGTGATGGAATTCCAGTGGCGCTGTTTCAAATTCTGAAAGATGATGCTGTGAAAGGGCTGCACTCAATATGCCATCAAATTTGGAAAACTCATTAGTGGCCACAGGACTGGAAAAGGTCAGTTTTCATTCCTGTCCCAAAGAAAAGCAATGCCAAAGAATGCTCAAACTACCGCACAATTGCACTCATCTCACATGCTAGTAAAGTCATGCTCAAAATTCTCCAAGCCAGGCTTCAGCAATACGTGAACCATGAACTCCCTGATGTTCAAGCTGGTTTTAGAAAAGGCAGAGGAACCCACGATCAAATTGCCAATATCCGCTGGATCATGGAAAAATCAAGAGAGTTCCAGAAAACATCTACTTCTCTTTCTTTATTATGCCAAAGCCTTGTGTGGATCACAGTAAACTCTGGAAAATTCTGAAAGAGATGGGAATACCAGACCACCTAACCTTCTTCTTGAGAAATCTGTATGCAAGTCAGGAAGCAACAGTTAAAACTGTACATGGAACAACAGACTGGTTCCAAATAGGACAAGAAGTACATCAAGGCTGTATTCTGTCACCCTGTTTATTTAATTTATATGTAGAGTACATCATGAGAAATGCTTGACTAGAAGAAACACAAGGTGGAATCAAGATTGCTGGGAAAAATATCAGTAACCTCTGATATGCAGATGATACGACCCTTATGGCAGAAAGTGAAGAAGAACTAAAGAGCCTCATGATGAAAGTAAAAGAAGAAAGTGAAAAAGTTGGTTTAAAGCACAACATTCAGAAAACAAAGATCATGGCATCCAGTCCCATCACTTCATGGGAAATAGACGGATAAACAGTGGAAACAGTGTCAGACTTTATTTTGGGGGGCTCCAAAATCACTGCAGATGGTGATTACAGCCATGAAATTAAAAGACACTTACTCCTTGGAAGGAAAGTTATGACCAACCTAGATAGTAGGTTCAAAAGCAGAGGCATTACTTTGTCGACTAAGGTCCATCTAGTCAAGGCTATGGTTTGTCCTGTGGTCATGTATGGATGTGAGAGTTGGACTGTGAAGAAGGCTGAGCGCTGAAGAACTGATGCTTTTGAACTGTAGTGTTAGAGAAAGACTCTTGAGAATCCCTTGGACTGCAAGAAGATCCAACCAGTCCATTCAGAAGGAGATCAGCCCTGGGATTTTTTTGGAAGGAATGATGCTAAAGCTGAAACTACAGTAGTTTGGCCAGCTCATGTGAAGGGTTGACTCACTGGAAAAGACTCTGATGCTGGGAACGGTTCGGGATGGGAGGAGAAGGGGATGACAGAGGATAAGATGGCTGGATGGCATCACTGACCAGATGAACGTGAGTCTGAGTGAACTCCAGGACATGGTGATGGAAAGGGAGAACTCGCCTGCTGCAGTTCATGGCGTTGCGAAGAGTCGGACACGACTGAGTGACTAAATTGAAAGTAAACTGAGACAGCCATTTTGCTTTCTTGCATTTCTTTCCATGGGGATGGTCTTGATCCCTGTCTCCTGTACAATGTCTCAAACCTCATTCCATAGTTCTTCAGGCACTCTATCTATCAGATCTAGGCCTTTAAATCTATTTCTCACTTCCACTGTATAATCATAAGCTATTTGATTTAGGTCATACCTGAATAGTCTAGCGGTTTTTCCTAGTTTCTTCAATTTAATTCTGAATTTGATAATAAGGAGTTCATGATCTGAGCCCCAGTCAGCTACTGGTCTTGTTTTTGTTTACTGTATAGAGCTTCTCCATCTTTGGCTGCAAAGAATATGATCAACCTGGTTTCAGTGTTGACCATCTGGTGATGTCCATGTGTAGAGCCCTCTCTTGTGTTGTTGGAAGAGGGTGTTTGGTATGACCAGTGCATTTTCTTGGCAAAACTCTATTAGTCTTTGCCCTGCTTCATTCCGCATTCCAAGGCCAAATTTGCCTGTTACTTCAGGTGTTTCTTGACTTTCTACTTTTGCATTCCAGTCCCCTATAATGAAAAGGAAATCCTTTTAGGTGTTAGTTCTAAAAGTCTTGTAAGCCTTCTTAAACTGTTCAACTTCAGCTTCTTCAGCATTACTGGTTGGGGCATAGACTTGGATTACCTTGATATTTAATGGTTTGCCTTGGAGATGAACAGAGATCATTCTGTCATTTCTGAGATTGCATCCAAGTAGTACATTTTGGACTCTTTTGTTGACCATGATGGCTACTCCATTTCTTCTGAGGAATTCCTGGCCGTAGTAGTAGATATAATGGTCATCTGAATTAAATTCACCCATTCCAGTCCATTTTAGTTTATTGATTCCTAGAAGGTCGACTTTCACTCTTGCCATCTCTTTTGACCCCTTCCAATTTTCCTTGATTCATGGACTTGACATTCCAGGTTCCTACGCAGTATTGCTCTTACTGCATTGAACCTTGCTTCTGTCACCAGTCACATCCACAACTGGGTATTGTTTTTGCTTTGGCTCCATCCCTTCATTTTTTCTGGAGTTATTTCTCCACTTATCTCCAGTAGCACATTGGGCACCTACTGACCTGGGGAGTTCCTCTTTCAGTATCCTATCATTTTGCCTTTTCATACTGTTCATGTGGTTCTCAAGGCAAGAATATTGAAGTAGTTTTCCATTCCCTTCTCCTTGGACCACATTCTGTCAGACCTCTCCCTCATGACCCTCCTGTCTTGGGTTTCCCCATGGGCATGGCTTAGTTTCTTTGAGTTTAACAAGGCTGTGGCCCTAGTGTGATCAGATTGAGTCTTATTTACCCTTAAGTTCATGGGGGCACTGTACACTGCTACATGCACACATGCATCCTGTCTGCTCAAAACATTCAGTTCAGTTCAGTTCAGTTCAGTTGCTCAGTCGTATCTGACTCTTTGCCACCCCGTGAATTGCAGCATGCCAGGCCTCCCTGTCCATCACCAATTCCCGGAGTTCATTCAAACTCATGTCCATCGAGTTGTTGATGCCATCTGGCCATCTCATCCTCTGTTGTCCCCTTCTCCTCCTGCCCCCAATCCCCTCCCAGCATCCCTCAAAACACTGGTAAACTGCAATTCTCTTGGACAGTGTCTTATACCTTTACAGAGTACAACAGTGCATTCTCCATAGACCTATAAAAATTAGTTAATTAATGTCTGTTATTGATGGTGAAGTCACCAAAGAAGCATAACTGATAATGAAGTCATCAAAGCAGAGGCTTCCTCTCAAGAGATGACACGTTTATCTTAGGAGGATTCATGACCTTTAACTTGGGAAGAGCTTATATAATTCTCAGCCACATAATCAACTTCATTTGATGTGGCTTGACTTTTGATTTACCATATTTTCAGGGCAGTCAGTATTACCTGTGTCTGAAACCTTGCTCAGACACAGATCATTAGAGTAAAATTTACTAGAGCTTCTTTTTCTTATTCACCTCAGTAAAGATGGATTACATATTTGCTGCCTTGATCCATAGAATAGTTTAAAAGCCAAGAGGTAAATAGAATTCTTATCTGAAGAGAAATTCAATCTTAATGCTAGGTCTTCGTCTTTATTATCTTCCCTTTCTGCTTTGCCTCTATTCTTCCTTTTTCCTTCCTTTTATTCTCCTACTCTATTTCATTTTGCCTGATGTTAACCCTCACTAATTTTGCATATTGCTTTATTATTCTCTTCCCATTTTCAGAACTATAATCTGAAGAAACATTAAATCTGATTAATTTTGTTCAAGTCAGGTTCTCTATGTGATCAGATAAGTTTAACATTGGAATAGGGCATGGCAAAGAAGAAGAGTGACAGAAAAAGAGAGGTGATGGAAACAGAGACAAAATACATTTCACTAATTTACAAAAAAAAAATCAGAAGGAACTGTAAGAAATAGTTTTAGTTTGTTGAGTAGATTGGTAAAAGGCCAAACTGAAGAAGTATGGACATTATTGTACTGAGTTATTTCCACTATGTAGCTTAAGTGTAAAGCTGGCTTTCTGTTTTCAACCATCACACACATTTACATACCATTTGTTTCTTGCTCCTCTGTTGCCCCCACTGTCAGCTTCGTGAGGCAATACTATTTAAACATCAGCAAGACTGAGTGTAAGTAATATAATGTTTTCATATTTACATATTAAGAAAAAAATCAAATTTTTTCACATACATATTCATCTCTTCACTTCATTACCATCAGTTCAGTTCAATTCAGTCTCTTAGTCATGTCCAACTCTTTGCGACCCCATGAATCGCAGTATGCCAGGCCTCCCTATCCATCACCAACTCCCGGATTTCACCCAGACTTGCGATCATCAAGTCAGTGATGCCATCCAGCCATCTCATCCTCGGTCGTCCTCTTTTCCTCCTGCCCCCAACCCCTCCCAGCATCAAAGTCTTTTCCAATGAGTCAACTCTTCGCATGAGCTGGCCAAAGTACTGAAGTTTCAGCTTTAGCATCATTCCTTCCAAAGAAATCCCAGGTTTGATCTCCTTCATAATGGACTGGTTGGATCTCCAAATATAGCTAAACCAGAAAATCAAATGACATAAGGTACTCTTTTATTTCATCAGATTTGTACAACATATTTGCTTTTACTCAAAAGAAAAGTAACAGCTTTCACTAGTTTATCTTACATTAATCATATCCAAAAGGTACTCCTTTAGCAATTACTAATGTTTTGACATTGTTATCTTCATGTTTTCTGGTCCCTTTACATAATTTTTTTCTCAATATTTTCACCGGATCAGAAGCAGATCAGGAGGCAATAATGGAAAACCATACATCAGTGACCGTGTTTATCTTAGTAGGATTGACAGAGGACCCCAAATTGAAGATTGTGCTATTTATCTTCCTGCTTCTCACCTATTTGTTAAGCATCTCAGGCAACTTGACTATCATTACCCTCACTTTGCTTGATTCTCATCTCAAGACTCCTATGTATTTCTTTCTTCGAAATTTTTCCTTCTTAGAAATTTCCTATACAACAGTCTGTATTCCCAAATTGCTTGTTAGCATGGCAACTGGTGACAAAACAATTACCTATAACTGTTGTGCAGCTCAGTTATTTTTTGCTTTCCTTCTTGGTGCCTCTGAATTTTATCTCCTGGCTGCCATGTCCTATGATCGTTATGTTGCCATCTGTAAACCCTTGCATTATACAACCATCATGAGCAACAAAGTTTGTATACAGCTGGTCCTTAGCTCTTGGATGGCTGGTTTCCTCATCATTTTTCCAGGACTCATTTTAGGCTTAACCTTGGATTTCTGTAACTCCAATGTCATTGATCATTTCTACTGTGACAGTGCTCCTCTCTTGCAAATCTCCTGCACAGATACACATTTGTTTGAAATGCTGAGTTTTATCCTAGCCCTGATGACTCTACTCGTCACTTTGGTATTAGTGATTCTATCATACACATATATTGCCCTGACAATAATAAAAATTCCTTCTGCCAACCAGAGAAAAAAGGCTTTTTCACTTGTTCTTCTCACATGATTGTCATCTCTCTCTCATATGGCAGCTGCATCTTTATGTACGTGAAACCCTCAGTCAAACAGAGGATCTCCTTAGTGAAGGGAGTCGCGGTTCTCAATACCTCTGTTGCCCCACTTTTGAACCCCTTTATTTATACTCTACGGAACCAGCAGGTGAAGCAGGCCTTTAAAAACTTGCTACAAAGACTTCTGTCTTTATTCAAGTAAAACCATAATGATTTATATGAGGGAAATTAATAATTAGGGAAAAGAGTAAAGGAGGAACTTGGATTTGTTCCAAGCTTCCCTATTGTATTATTTATTATTTGTCCTTTCACTTCTTTCTGAAATGTCATGGTGTTTATTTAGCTGTTTTATGTCAATCATGTTTTCCATTTAAAAATATCAAAACTTTCTTTTTCTGTTCCATTATAAGCATTCTCAAATTTGATCCCTTCCACTCTTCTTTCACTTAATTAGGATTTTAGATGTGGGTAGAAAATACAGAACCATGGAGAAAATTGTGAGAGATGAAACTACAGCAATGTGCAACATCTACCTTAAGTAAAATATGGCATCTGAATTTCATTCTGAGGGTACTTTAGGTCCACTGATGCCTTTTAACCAGAAAAATGGCATGATCAGGTTTTGACTTTTGAAAAGTTCTGGTTGACTGATGCAAGTGCACTGGGATAGATATTAAGATATTTCAAAATTTATATATATAATCATAACTTCCTTAATCTCTCTACCATATGTCTTCCTGGTCTCTTTGTTATATCAAATCCTGAAGCATTTAATCCTAGCTTTATATTTTAAAAACCAAGCTCACCCATTCATCTTCTGTTTTATAACTTATCTTTCTATAATTATTAGGTAAAAATGTCTAGTGTATTTCTTCCTTTCAATAAAAAGAATAAAATCAACTGAGGATCATGGACTACCTCAACCTAATTTCTGTCTGTAATCCACCAATCAGAGCTTTTAACATAAATTTATCCACAAAAATAGAGAAGGAAGTAAGAAATAAAAATTGGTGTGAAATAAATAAATGACATGATAAAATGGTTTCAGAATTGGTCAAGGTATTGTTTGGGAGGTAAACTTTGACTACAGAAGGAAAAGCCTCTAGTCCAAACTATTTCTCCTAGGTTTCCTTTACTGACGTAGTCCACCACTATTTCTAAACAGTAATTCCAATACTATTACTATTGTAAGTCCATTACTATTTCTTCCATATTTATTTTGCCCTGAGAAACTTTACTTTGAAAAGTGATGGAAATTTTAACATGCTCAAGTCCCCTTCATGTCCATTCCACTCCTGCTTATTTGTGTTTGGCCTTAGTATGCTGCTGCTGCTGCCACCAAGTCGCTTCAGTTGTGTACGACTCTGGTCAACCCCGTGGGAGGTAAACTTTGACTACAGAAGGAAAAGCCTCTAGTCCAAACTATTTCTCCTAGGTTTCCTTTACTGACGTAGTCCACCACTATTTCTAAACAGTAATTCCAATACTATTACTATTGTAAGTCCATTACTATTTCTTCCATATTTATTTTGCCCTGAGAAACTTTACTTTGAAAAGTGATGGAAATTTTAACATGCTCAAGTCCCCTTCATGTCCATTCCACTCCTGCTTATTTGTGTTTGGCCTTAGTATGCTGCTGCTGCTGCCACCAAGTCGCTTCAGTTGTGTACGACTCTGGTCAACCCCGTAGACGGCAGCCTACCAGGCTCCCCGTCCCTGAGATTCTCCAGGCAAGAACACTGGAGTGGGTTGCCATTTCCTTCTCTAGTGTATGAAAGTGAAAAGTGAAAGTGAAGTCGCTCAGTCCTGTTCAACTCTTAGCAACCCCATGGACTGCAGCCTACTGCAGGCTCCTCCACCCATGGGATTTTTCCAGGCGAAAGTACTGGAGTGGGGTGCCATTGCCTTCTCCGTTGGCCTTAGTATAGATATACCTATTTTTTTTTAGGAAAAAAAAGCTTACATTACTTTGATTATAAAAATGGCACACACATTATACAATCAATGATAGGTGTGCTGTAGCCCTTGGGGTCACAAAGAGTCTTACATAACTTAGCAACTGAACAACAACAACAATATGATAGGCATAAAAGAAAATGGAAAAACATCAATTCCAACCTTCATTAAAAATGAATCACTGTGAATGTTTTGGATGTGCTCCTGTCAGGGGTTTAATGCATATACTTACAAATACACAAACAATCCTTTATCATCCACCTTCCCTAAAGTGAAGACAATGACAATATCTATGCACAGAGTTCAGAAGATAAAATAACATCTAATATCTAATAATAATAACATCTAATAAAATAACAGTCTCTTCTAGGCTTAGTACATATTAAATGCTCAAAAGCATCAGATATTGTTTTCTATTACTATAATTATTCAGGTATATAAACTTGTTCACTCAACATTTTATAAGAATTTTCTCTTGTAAAAATATAATTTTTAAGAACTTTTATCATGATGTCACTGATGACATGGTCTTTTATCATACAATCTTGTGTTGGAGTATCTACTTTTTTTGCCATTGACTGCTGGCAGAAGTTGTGTGTGGTTTCCTCATTCAAAGTTGTGGATAACACTGTTTACCTTTCAGATTTTAAAAAAGATGTTAGAGATAATGTGTGTAAGGTATCATAGTAAATATCAAATAAATAATAATATCTATTGTTTCCAAACTCCTGTTCAGAGTACCATCAATGAACATGTTCTTATATATTGCTTTTTCCTTCTTTTAAATTATTTCCTTGAAAACAATCCCCAAAAGTAGTATTACTGAGTCAAAGGGTTTAAAAAAATAGTTATGTTCTTTGTATTTACTGTTATGCTGTTTTCCACTAAGTCTGAACCATTATATAATGTAATAAGCAAAGCACCTCATATATTTAAAGAATGTTCCTATACTTGTTTCATTCAAGTCCAGATCCTAGGATCATCAGTTAAGAAGGGGAGAATCTGGGATGGATTTTACTGCAGAAATTCCAAACTGCTGGGAATTGAACAGATGCTGCTCACTCATTTTACATTTGGGAGACCACCAGTCAGCCATGCTTAATAACAGCTTTCAGAAACATCTGGATTTAAACTTACAGCCTAAACATGACAGGTTAAGTAGCATATAGCTATAAAATAGCTTCATGCCTTGATTCTCAAAAATCTGAATTCACTGAGATATTTACAATTTTTAAATGATCAGAAAATTTTCAAACAATGTAGACGTTATGAGTCACATAAACTATACAATACATTATTTTGGTATTATGGACTTCTGGCTGACTTGAATTAATAGTTTAGGAAGGCTCAGAGAATTTTTACAAATACTACCTTGAAGTTAGAGAAATCCTTACTAATAAATATTTTACTCAAAGGAGTACAAAAAATATATGCAGTCTTCAAGTCACATTTATTGAATCTTTATTTATGTAAAAGTGAAATATTTATCCTCAAGAGTAGAGAAAAATAGTAAAAATAATGGCTTAAAAACCAACACTTATTACTTTCTACCCATATCATGAGTCTTACTGGAAGACGAGCTTTGGGAAGGCAAAGCTCATATCTAATGTATAGCTCTCCAATGATTATCAATCATGGGTATCATGTAAGCCCTGCACATGTATCTAATTTTCTCTAATATATAACTCACAAATTTAGTGGCTTAGAAAAACCATTCGATTATGCTCATTAGGCTTATAGACTTTACTGAGCAGAATTTCAGACAAGGTACAGTGGGGATGAGTTGTTCCTATTCCATAATGTTAGGACTTGAACTCCACATATGGAAGTAATAGAGTGATTTAAGGGCTGGAATCATCTGAAGGCTCATTCACTCACATGCTAGAGCTTGGGTTGGAATAACTGAAAAATGGGAACTTGCTAACCAGAGAATCTACACACTGCCTTCCCATGTGGTTTGATCTCCTTACAATGTGGTGGCTTTAAGAAGTTGGAGTTCTAACATGGTAGCTCAGGGTTTCAAGTATGAATATTGTAGTAAACAGACTGGAAACTGAATTGCCTTTTATGACTCAGATTCAAAGGGAAGAGAATTCTTTATGGGATGATGTCATGTAAGACGTAAAACTATTTACAACATAATACTACAAACATACACTCATATACATACATATAGCAGTACTGTATTATAACCATCTTTGGACTATATAACTAATAATTACCCTCTGGCACTGTTTTCTAGCTATTCAACTTACACACTTACCACACT
Organism: Madoqua kirkii; assembly: GCA_006408675.1. Classification (NCBI taxonomy): domain Eukaryota; kingdom Metazoa; phylum Chordata; class Mammalia; order Artiodactyla; family Bovidae; genus Madoqua; species Madoqua kirkii. The sequence continues at coordinate 26,845 of SJYC01113054.1, forward strand.
GTTAAATTAAAAAGTTGCATTTTCTTTGTACAGTTTTTTGGTTCTAAATTTTAAAGCTACATAAAAAATTTTAAACTATACACTTCTCAAAGATTCTGAGTGTCCATCAAATGAGCAGATAGGACTGGTATATCCTTCAGGTAGAAAACCACCTCTTTGCCATTGATTTCTCAATTGCCTAGTAATCAGAGAAAGAATAAGCACATGTTAATCTCATTTTCTACAGGAGATATTTTATATTTGAACAGAACGGAAGTCTTCAAAGTATGTGGTAAATTATTTGAAACATAAACAATTTTAAAATATGCTTCAGTTCAGTTCACTTCAGTCGCTCAGTTATGTCCAACTCTTTGCAACCCCATGAATCACAGCACGCCAGGCCTCCCTGTCCAGCACCAACTCCCAGAGTTCACTCAGATTCACATTCATCTGGAGCTTCAGCTTCAGCATCATTCCTTCCAAAGAAATCTCATGGTTGATCTCCTTCAGAATGGACTGGTTGGATCTCCTTGCAGTCCAAGGGACTCTCAAGAGTCTTCTCCAACTCCACAGTTCAATAGCATCAATTCTTTGGCGCTCAGCCTTCTTCACAGTCCAGCTCTCACATCCATACATGACCACTGGAAAAACCATAGCCTTGACTAGATGGACCTTAGTCAACAAAGTAATGTCTCTGCTTTTGAATATACTGTCTAGGTTGGTCATAACTTTCCTTCCAAGGAGTAAGCGTCTTCTAATTTCATGGCTGCAGTCACTATCCACAGTGATTTTGGGGTCCAAAAAAATAAAGTCTGACACTGTTTCTACTGTTTCCTTATCTATTTCCCATGAAGTGATGGGACCGGATGCCATGATCTTCGTTTTCTGAATGTTGAGCTTTAAGCCACCTTTTTCACTCTCCTCTTTCACTTTCATCAAGAGGCTTTTTAGCTCCTCTTCACTGTCTGCCATAAGAGTGGTGTCATCTGCATATCTGAGGTTATTGATATTTCTCCCAGCAATCTTGATTCCAGCTTGTGTTTCTTCCAGTCCAGCGTTTCTTATGATGTACTCTGCATAGAAGTTAAATAAGCAGGATGACAATACACAGCCTTGACGTACTCCTTTTCCTACAGAGTTTATTTGAAGTTTTTAGTTGCCTTGATACCTTTTTAGGTTGTTGCTGCTGCTGCTGCTAAGTCACATCAGTCATGTCTGACTCAGTGCCCATAGATGGAAGCCTACCAGGCTCCCCCGTCCCTAGGATTCTCCAGGCAAGAATACTGGAGTGGGTTGCCATTTCCTTCTCTAATGCGTGAAAGGAAAAGTGAAAAAGTGAAGTTGCTCAGTTGTATCCAACTCTTAGCGACCTCATGGACTGTAGCCCTCCAGGCTCCTCCGTCCATGGGATTTTCCAGGCAAGAGTATTGGAGAGGGGTGCCATTGCCTTCTCCGCCTTTTTAGATTATGACTTTCAAAACTAGATACAGTGGAAGACATTTTTTAAAACTAGAATAATATATAGGAATATTTTACGCTCAGTATAATTAAATTCCATAGTGACCTTTTCCCTTGAAACTGCACATATTTGATTTGTGAACTCAAGGTATGTAAGTTTTAGTCCCTTAGGAAACATAAAGGGCACAAAATAATATCCCTTTCTCTCTGGCATGGAGACTTCTTATCTCCAATATGTACTCAATTCTAAGTTAAGAGCTTTGTTGAGGGGTAAGTGTAGGATTTCCAATTCTACTGTCAACTTTAATCATCTATTTGAATCAAAGTCTCTTTAGTTCGTTAGTTTATCTTGACTGTCAGTAAGAGATGACAGTTTTGCCTTCACCAGTGTCTATTAATTTTTTTGTTCTTTTTTTCTAAGCATAAGTAAATCTGAGATAAATTTTTTAGTTTTATATACTTAAGACCTAAAATAAAGTAAAACTAAAAACACATATGTAGTCATTTTCCCAAAAATACTATAAACAGATCCTAATTCATGACTGCTGAAATATTAAGCAATATCCTCTACTGACTATATTTTATCCTTATTTGGTCTTTACCTGAAATAAATACAATCTAACACTTCAAGATTGTGTTTATAAGCAAAAATGTAGATAAAATAACTAGCTTAAAATATTATCTTTATTTGTACAGTCATATCACAGTAACCTCAACTAGGCAGTTTGTGTAAGCAATTCACTTATTTGTAAAAATGTAAAAACAGGAATCAGATTTTTGGCTGTGACATGTTTTTAAATAAAAACTTTTATCCAGTCAAGAGTAGTTCCAGAAGACAGTTCTCTTAAGAACAGTAGCTTTCTTATAGTAATTTTTATATATACATGGTAAATTATTCTACTCTCCAAAGAAGGTTATTTATTCTAGATATACTCTATAAAAACTAAAATTAGAGGAAAGTATCATTCATTAAATCTCTTCCCCATGCTCCATCATGCAAAATTGGTTTTAATTTGTGAAGGAGAAACGCAAAAGACATGAACAATGAAGAACTTTAGAGTTAACCACTCAGAACATCTCAGTTCAAATTCTCTATCAAAGTAAACATGTAACCTTTTAAGAATTACTTGATTTCATTGTTCCTCAGTCTGCTTATCTATAAACTAGATATGGTAATACCTACTATTTATAAAAATATATGTGTTTATCTATTTGGATGTTGATACTGCTTAATGAAACTAGACATTTACATCCTATTTGCTACTAAACACCTTTCTTAATAGAATGTCATTTTCATACTTCCTTTTGGGACAGAACATCCGATATCCATTGCCCTCTTTTCAGATAGCTTGGTTTATTCCATACACAAAGCAATAGCAGTTTCAATGGCAGGAACTGTGGTTGCTATATGGATGAGATAAAGCACACCATAACCATGTGCCAAGATAAAAGAGCAAACAATATAGACGTCCCTGGTGGCTCAGATGGTAAAGTGGCTGCCTACAACGAGGGAGACCTGGGTTCAATCCCTGGGTTGGGAAGATCTCCAGGTGAAGGAAACAGCAACCCACTCCAGTATTCTTGCTTGGAAAATCCCACGGGTGGAGGAACCCGGTAGGCTATAGTCCATGGGTTCTCAGTGAGTCGGACACAACTGAGCGACTTCACTTTTTCAGTTTTGTGTGACTAAATATGGGAGGTCACATCCCAACTTCTATTAATTTGTATTTGCTATTTTGTCAGTTAACTCTTGAGGGTTTCCCAGGTGGTGCAGTGCTAAAGAATCCACCTACTAATTCAGGAAATGCAGGAGATGTGGGTTTGATCCCAGAGTTGGGAAGATCTCCTGGAGGAAGAAATGACAACCATTCCAGTATTCTTGCTTAGGAAATCCATGGACTCAGGAGCCTGAGGGCTACAGTCCATGGGGTCGCAAAGACTTGGACATGACTGAACGACTAAGCACAAGTACACAACACTTGAGAGGAGATGAACAGCATCAGACACAATAGATGTAAATTGAAAAATATGGAGAGGATGAAGAAAGAAAATCTTAAACTTGAAAAAGTTATAATAATCATTGCTGGCACCAGAATTCTTCAGACCACTTCATTGACCAAAGAGTCACCCCTAAATAGTTTGATCACCACAGCATGAATTTATTCATGTTTCAATATATATCCTATCACTATCTTTGGGGTCCCTACAATCTAATTCTTAGCACTCCTTGGAGAACTCGGGTCAATCAAGGGGATATGCAGTGAGTTTTGTTTTCTTTTCTTAATGTTTTTTAATTTATCCCACTATGCAAGGGTGGAGGATGAAAAGGTGCAGGTGAAAGGTACAAGTGACTTCTATTTTGCCCCACCCCATTCTGTCCTCTCTTCTCTTTTGCATTCTATGAAGAACAATGGAGAGAGGGAAGTTAGGGTAACTTGGAGCCTTTCCACCTCATGCAACTGGTATTTATCAGCCATGAAGGCAGCTAATCTCAAGGCTCAGGCATATGAGTAATCAGGCCTCTGAGACCAGGAAGAAGAGTCATTACAATTGCTCGAAAGCAGCAGTGTTAGCTGAGTGCTGAAGAATTGATGCTTTTGAACTGCGGTGTTGGAGAGGACTCTTCAGAGTCCCTTGGACTGCATCCTAAAGGAGATCAATCCTGGCTGCTCATTGGAAGGACTGATGCTGAAGCTGAAACTCCAATACTTTGGCCACCTCATGTGAAGAGTTGATTCACTGGAAAAGACCCTGATACTGGGAGGGAATAGGGGCAGGAGAAGGTAAAGACAGAGGATAAGATGGCTGGATGGCATCACTGACTCAATGGACATGAGTCTGGGTAAACGGGAGTTGGTGATGGATAAGGAGGCCTGGTGTGCTGCGATTCATGGGGTCGCAAAGAGTTGGACATGACTGAGCGATTGAACTGAACTGAACTGAGCAGTGTTTTGTTCTTGAACCAAAATACCAGAAATATTTTAATTAATAGGGGCAATGATAAATAAAATAGAAAGTGATATAAGAGGTCATTGACTGAGAAAACAAGGCTTTTCTTCTCATTTTTACAACTCTTTGAATGACCCACAAATGGAAGCTGCATGCAACTAATATTTTAAGTTCCAGGATGTGCTTTTGCTTTTCCAAGAAGGATTCTCCACAGAAAAATCCACAAGCGAGGTCATTAAATTAAACAGAAGATATTTAGAATAGGCAGCCTCACCCCATATAAAGCAACTGTAAGGCTTTCTCTGTGTTTCAGAAGTTTTTAGATAAACAGTCAGATTCATTTAAGCTCTGTAACTTCAAGAGATGGTGCTTTTAAGGATATGACTGGAGGGACTGCAGACGTGGGATTCCTTATTTAAGCTCTGTAACTTCAAGAGATGGTGCTTCTAAGGATATGACTGGAGGGACTGCAGACGTGGGATTCCTTAGTCTGTTAACAGATCTGTGGGAGGGTAGAGAGAATTGGACTATTGTGCTTCAATCAGCAGCATAACCTACATGTCACAGTCAATTTAACCACAAAGCTTTAGAGATGGAATGAGGACAAATGGCTGTCTGAAGCAAAACTTGAAAAAGGGCAACTCATTTGGTGTGAAAGAATTACAGGTTTAGACACAAAGACTATCACAGAAAAACAGTTTAAATAGACTTAAGGTTTGAAGATTGACAAGAAGAGATATCATAAAGTTGCTATATCTAATCGCATAGTTGGTTAACAGCACGGGTCATAGAGCCAGGCTGCTTGGAATTGGGTATGCGTCCTGTCATGAGCCATTCATTGGGCAATGCTGGGCAAGTTTCTCTCCTCTCTGTGCCTCAGCTTCCTCATTTGCTATGTCCAAAAATTATAATATTATCTACTGAAAATATTCAATGAATTAATACATGTAAAGTTCTTCCAAAGGGACTGATAGTTGGTAAAAGCTCTCAACACTGAACTATTACTATAACCCAGAACTGCCCCCAAGGAATTACTAATATTTGCTCAACATTTACTATGTAACAGGACTAAAGAAAAGTAATTTATGTAACTTATGCTTTTAACAATCATCCTATAATGTAAGCGCTATTACCTTATTTTAGTAGTAATGAAAATGAGGCATAGAGGGAACTTGCCCAAGGTCACACAGCAAGAAGTGGTACTGTCAAGATTCACCCGGATGGTCTGGCTCTAGGTACAACACATTTCATCACTGTGTGGTACTGTCTCTAGACTTGACACAGGAAACAGTGGACACAAACAATGCATTTGGTTTCATTATATATTTCAGTGGGCTTAGACATCTCAGCAAAAAGGGGCTACAGTGGATTCATCACCTTTCTTTTCTGGTTTTCAAGTCTCGTAAGTCTCCAAAATGAAGAATGGGCCAACTATTGTTTAAGAAAAAGCAGGCTACTGCGAAGCCAGAAAGGAAATTAGAACTTTCACTTACGCTATAATAAGCAAGTTAATAATAAATTTGTATAAGGTCTAATTTTGGAGCCTTCACCCCAATAGTATATCAAACAGCTCTGCATCATTCATCTTCTAAAGAAAGAGAAAAAGCTCCACAGAGTTAATGGAATTGAAGGCATTGCTTTCATATGATTGTCCTCTTCCAGTATAATGTGATATGTGGTAGTTCAGGTGTATTTGGGAAAGTGGATTCAAGGATGATTTTTACCTATTCTTAACTGAATTAATCTTCAGAACCCAAGCAATGTCTTTCAAAATCCTAAAGAGCCAGCACATGTGAACAAGAAAATAGCAATTCTGTTGTCATGTACTAAAAATAAAAATAAAGATTAGTTAGTATATTTAACAAGAATCTTTGTAAATTTTGAAAATACCAAAATGCCTATTCAAAATTTATATTCCTTTTCACTACCCTTAACAATGAATTCTGTTCTAAGTAAATAGTGTAGCTTGAGATATTAAGTCATCAATGTAATTAATATTCCTAAATTTAAAAAAACATAAACTATCATGAAAATAGATAAGTTATACAATTTGTCACTAGTTATCCAAGAATTGCCTACTGTCAACATATTTAGGTCATGTTAAATATGGCTGGGCCTCAAAACTTTTGCGTCTACATATTTTTGGTAATTTACACATTAATATTCTTAAACTTATTTGAATATGGCAAATTTGGATATCTTTATATCAGCTTGCCAAAAACATTCAAATTTCAAGTGTTACGTTTTTTCCTGCCTGTCAGTAAATTGGTTTTGGCAACTTTATCTGCCTAATATTTGATTATTTGAATTTTTGTTGCAGTTATTTTGAATCTGTATTCTTTTGTACAGATAGTCTCTTGAAGGATGCCTCTGGGAGAGGGGCTGAGGAAGAAGATCATGGTGGGGCCTCACTCCACTTCTCCTTTAGCCCCTTGCTTAGCATCTAGATCATATTTTAAGTTTCTGCCTAATAATCTGCTTAGAAATAAGGCTCCACTGGTAAGAAATATGTACAATTCATTAACTACATTCATTTGTTAAAAATATAAAACCTTTATTATTAACATTTAAAAGTCATTAAATACTCAATTTATTCAATAAATTTTTCATTAATACTATAAATGTTAAACTTACTGCTTATTATAATTCTGTTCTTGACATTCAAAAACTGAGTAAAACTGGACAATAAATACTGGTGATATTAGTAATAAAGATACAACTCTTGCCTCATGTCTGTGCAATTGAGATAAGGTAGATGTAAGGGCTGCTGGGTACATACACCAAATCAAACCTTTAGCCACAATAAATTCCCACTGGATTATAATCTAGTCAACTATATATTAATAGTGAAGATAAGAACAGGGTTAAAATGTTTTATAAAATTTTGGAATTATCTTTAAAGGTTTAGAATTAAAATTGAGATTTTACTTGTTTTCTGGGAACAGAAATTCTCCAGTAATCTTTTCTTTTTATTGAAGAAAAGAAATGATTTAGAATGTTGTGCTAATTTCTGCTATATAGCAAGTGACTCAGTTGTATACATATGCACATTCTTTTTATATTCTTTTAACCCAGGAAATTGGATATAGTCTCCTGTGCTACACAGTAGGGCCTTGCTGTTTATCTATTCTAAATGTAATAGTTTCCACCTACTAACCTCAAACTCCCAGCCCATCCCTCTCCCCAAACCTTGGCAATCACGGGTCTGTTCTCTATGTCTATGGGTCTGTTTCTGTGCTATATGTAGGTTCATTTGTGCCATATTTTAGGTTCTGCACGTAAGTGACATCATATGGTCTTTGTCTTTTTCGTTTTGACTTATTTCACTTAGTATGATCATTTCTAGTTGCCTTCATGCTGCTACAAATGGCATTACACTGTTCTTTTTTATGGCTGAGTAGTATTCCACTGTAAACAGGTAGCATATCTTCTGTATCCATTCATCTGTCAATGGACATTTAGGTGGTTTCCATGTCTTGACTATTGTGAATAGTGCTGCCATGAACACAGGGGTGCATGTATCTTTTTAATTATAATTTTATCCAGGCATATGCCCAGGCATATGTTGGATCATATGATGGTTCTATTTTTAGTTTTCTGAGGAACCTCCATACTGTTTTCCATAGTTGCTACACCAACTTACATTCCCACCAACAGAGTAGAAGAGAAATCCTCCAATAATCTTTAGGGTCTAGTATTATAATTCAACTAATTTAGCTTTCACAAACAGAACAGTGACTATCTATACGGTGTATAACTTCTTGGTGAATTAAACTAAACATAAAATGAAACTTTAAAATACACCACCTTCCAAAATTATTCAGCCATTTTGTAGAAATACTATAGGTTACCTATTTGATGCCACTGAGTTTGATGGCTTATATGTATATGTTACTAACAATTCAAGACATTCACATTTCATTTGCATTTTATTAATATTCCAGCTACTTATTTACTTTAGACACAATGATGCTAATTTTCATGCACTTTCAGTAGGTCAGCACAAACTTCAATACGTGACAATGTGGACCTGTGTTAAGTGAACCGACAGTCATACAGTGTATATAATTTATTACATTATTTTTTCTCTATGTTCTCCAATACTTACTGCCAAAAGAAAAGATCTGTGCATGTCCAAATACATTATTGATGAAATTATTAGCTACCAGTAGCGTTGTGTCTGGCTCTATATGTTTTCTTCACTTTCTCAGTTAAGTATTACCTTTTTACTTGTTTAAAGGAAGAAATCAGATCATTTGGAAATGCAAAAAAAGATTAAAAGCCTGAAAACCTCCCACTTACAATATTTCTATGTAAGAATTAGAGAAGAGCATTTAGGTATAGAGCCTCCAAATATAAAGAAAAGATAATCCATGGAGTGCTTCATTCTTTAGAAACCTCTGTGATAAGGAAAGGGGCATATCTTTTGTACTTTTTGTAAAGAGATTTAAACGCTAAGAGGCCCTCCTTCTCTCAGACCATAGGGTTAGAACCAAAGTGGGTTTGGAACTTCCCAACTTCACAGCAAAGGATAATCTTGTATTGAAACAAAAGGCAGGGATGACTCAGAATGTAATTAGGGTTGTGCATGTAAGCAAATGACACAATATAACTTGTGGTATTAAAAAAGAAGACAAGGCCCAGGAAAAGGCTGCTGATGTTTCCACACAGAGACAAGGCATGCAGAATGAGAAGAAAACAAAACAAAACAAAAACTCCTTAATTAATAAAATACAGCAAAAGGGATGATAAACCTCTGAATTATATAGCTGAGCATCCCACTTGTTGCTCCGACCCATCTCATCATTTATAGTGTGGAGACACTTGCAACATTTATATCTAAAACAAATGACAGAGGAGAAAAGATTTCTAAATAGACGGAATGTAAAAGGCAGAGCTGGAGTTCTATTTCTATGAAAATAAAATGCCTCTTATATTTTGTCAACATTCTTGTTCATGTCACACAAGATGAAACAGGCACAGAGCACCCTGGCACCCAGACTTGTTCATTGTTTAACCAGAGGCTGCTGATTTGTTATTCAAGTGCTTTTTATTTTTTAACATGTATTTCTTTTTGAAACATTTCTCTGTTCACATGAAGAAGGGCAGGGACAAAAAAGACATGAAATTTATCTACCTGTACTCTAAAATGTCATCTCACAGCATGTTCCAATACCAAGCAAAGAAATGGCTTAGACAGGATCCCTGCCAATTGGCAAAGGCCTGAAGATTACTTGGCTTCCTGCAGTGCCATCCTTTTCTCACACAGCAAACCTCACAATTTACTTTGCAATGGTCTCAATGTTAATACTACATTCCTTTTGAGATATAGAACAGGGCTCAGCAAAGTTTGGTGTTTTGTTTTTTTTTAGGCCTGGATATCAGATTTAAAGCTCCGTGGGCCTTCTAGACTCTATTGCAACCACTCAACTCTGCCTTTACACAAAGAAAGCAGCCATAGACAATACATAAGCAAACGGGTATGGCTCTGTTCCAATAAAACTTTATTTAAAAATAGGTGGACAGTTAAGGAATGAGCACAGATGTATTCTAATAAAGTTTATTTACAAATATAGGTAGCAGGCAGAATTTAGGCCAAGGGCCAAAGTTTGCTGACTCATGTAATAGATTATAGAAACTTAGGACTAAGGAAATGTATAGAACATAGCTAAGCCTTATTTTCACACATATGTTTAATTTGAGTTGAAATTTGCCCATGGAATTCATTGATTTCTCTAGTCATTAAAAGAAATTATTCTTTCCAACTATGTTCTAGTCATTGTGCAAAAAGGGTAGATCTGCTATCAAAATAATATATAAAAAATTAAAAAAAAAAGAATTAGTGAACAAAACAGGCACAGTCCCTACCTCACTGCATAGAGGGTCTGAGAGAATATATATGCAAATATTTACTGAGGTCTACTATGTATCATGTACTCTTCTAGCAGTAAAGGTATTCTGTATGGAACAAGATAGACAAGGACCCTGGTGGTATTTACATTCTTAGTAGAGGCAGATAGAATAAATTTTGTGACAAATAATAAACAACAAAAGATCACAGTGGTAAATGCCATGAAGAAATTATAAATATAATGATAGAAAATCACTTAGCAGAGTGAGGAAAAGTGGTAGGTAATGGTGCTCAAAGAAGACTTTCAGAGAATATTTCTTCTGAGCAAAGGGCTGAATGAAGAGAAAGAGCCATTTATGCCAAGATGTGGGGCAAGAATTTTTCTAGCTAGGTAAACAGCATGTAAAGTCCCTGAGACAGGAATGAGCTGGTTTGAGGGAGTTATAACAAGAAGGCTAAAGTCATCTGAGTGTCTGGAATGAGGGAAAGGTTTAATAACTGAGAAATCCAGAGGAGTGTGGGGCAGATCATATAGGACCTCATGGTAAAGAATCTGGATTATTTTCTCACATAATGGAAAACTGTATGAGGATATTAAGGAAAAGAACAATACATTCTCATACACTTTACACTGAGTCAAGAATTACATATGAGATGAGTGCTATTAAAAGCTCAATGTGAAATGGAAGTCAGGAGTAAGGAAGGGCTGCAGTTACCCATAGGAAAAAAACTATTTGCCCTGATCCCCAAACCTGAGATTCATCAGTATAGACATTTTGGGGGAAGGCTTGCTCCTTCTTGCAGAGACACTCAAAAGGCTGTATTATAGCTCCAAATGCCCAACTCCTGGGGCCCGGAAAGTCTGCATGCCTTCTTGGATCTTTCAGTTTTAAACATAACAATCAAAATTGAAGTATTCATTGAAAAGTTAATACAGAGCTCTATTTAGCTTGAAAATCAGGAGTTATTCTCAAACGAAGTTAGTGGAGAAATTTCTACAAGTGAGTTTAAAAGACAGTTGTTATTCCTATTAACATTTCTCAGCAATTGACATTTTTTCTATCTCTATGTATAAAAATAATGGCTTCCCAGATGGCTCAACAGGTAAAGAATCCGCCTGCAATACAAGAGACACAGGAGACACAGGTTTGATCCCTGGGTCAGGAAGATCCCCTGGAGAAGGAAATGGTAACCCATCCAGTATTCCTGCCTGAAAAATCTCATGGACAGAGGAGTCTGGTGGGCTACAGCCAAAGGATCACAAAGAGTCAGACACAACCGAGTGACTAAGCATGTGCATAAATCATATATGCATATTTTATTCAAATTTAACAACAAATTTTTAAAAACATACTGTTGACTGTCTGCTCATTTTACCCATTCTAGAAATCCCCTCACATGCAAATAAGAAAGCACCCTCTCTGGTTTAGTATTGCACAGTCACCAGTCACTAAAACAATCCATAGATGAGAAGTCAGTTCTAGTTACTTAGATTCACATGTGCATATATCATCCTGTATGCAACAAATGTTTGCCTATTAGTCTGGAAGTATAAAGTTATTTTTCATCCCACAAGAAGATATAGCTGACCCGCAAGTAACTTAGAAGCCAATTTTGGCATCTGAAAGCAGTTGCAAAGTCCCTTAACTTGCTTTATGTTATAGCTAGCACCACCCACACACTTTAGCACTTGTTATTTTTTTATTTTTACATTATGATGATAACAGTACTATTGTTCAGACATTTAATAGACACCTTGGAAAATATAAAGGTGGATAAGGAGACATTCACTACACTCTGGGGACTCATAGTCTAACTAGGCAAACAGCCCTCAAGACAAATAATGAAAATGACAACAGCTACAAAACATGGAAATGCAGTACTAACATGATATGTACAATGCGATAATACTGGATAACTCTGCCTTTGAGGGTAAGTAGAGTGTGGGTACATTTCATGGAGAAACTGGCAATGAAACTGACTCTTAAAGAATAATTAAGAAGACAGATGGAGTCATAGAAGTTTTTAAGATTCTAGACCATTTGGCTAAATACAATTTGGATAATTAATACCATATAGCCTAGACTCAATATCTTTTAATGTAATATTAGGACAAAAATGTTGCATGATGTAGTTGAAAGGGAGCAGAATTTGTCACGCAAAATATGCCTTTGGGCATAAGGATTATTTCAGGCTGATTTTTTTTCTTTTTTTGTTGCAGGCTGATTATTTTTAAGAAACAGCAGACATAGGAAAAGCTCCAAAAACCAAGTAGAAATTAGCCTTCTACTTTACATTTACAAAGGAATTTACATTTACAAGAGAGATTTCCATTTGTAAGGATGTGGGCTTCCCACATGTCCTGGTAAAGAGCCCAGGCTGCCAGTGCAGATATAAGAGACCTGGGTTTAATCCCTGTGTTGGGAAGATCCCCTGGAGAAGGGAATGGTTACTCACTCCAGTATTCTTGCCTGGAGAGTCCCATGGACAGAGGAGCAGTCCATGGGTCGCAAAGAGTCAGACATAACTGAAGCAACTTAACACACATACTCACTCTATATCACAAGAGGAAGATGACTAAACCTCTAGCAACTCTATCAACAGAGGAGGCATGGATTTAAATCTTCATAACAACCCTACTCTTGTTCACTGTGCTTGCGCTGAAAACCTGGCTTACCTGAGACATCTTTTATGTTTAGCTGGAGACAGTATTTGAGGTCATTCTGGGGGGAGTTATTCAGTTTTCCTGGTGCAGGTATACATATTATTAAACTTGTGTTTGTTTTTCTCTTGTTAACATGATTTTTATTATAGAGAGGTCTCAGTCATGAACCTGGAATGGTAGAGAAAGTATTCTTTTTCCTCTTCCACATGGTCCTTTAAGAGATAACTTAAAATATAGTTGGGAAAGTAAAGTATATACCCAAAATGTTAATAGCACATAGTAAGTGCAGCTGCTGCTAAGTCACTTCAGTTGTGTCCGACTCTGTGCGACCCCACAGAGGGCAGCCCACCAGGCTCCCCCATCCCTGGGATTCTCCAGGCAAGAACACTGGAGTGGATTGCCATTGCTTTCTCCAGTGCATGAAAGTGAAGATTGAAAGTGAAGTCGCTCAGTTGGGTCCTACCCTCAGTGACCCCATAGACTGCAGCCTTTCAGGCTCCTCCGTCCATGGGATTGTCCAGGCAAGAGTACTGGAGTGGGGTGCCATTGCCTTCTCCGAGTAAGTGCAAACTGCAATACAAAGACAATGCATTCATTTTTTCAATAAACAAACATTTATTATCTATATTCTATGGAGAATCTCCTGGAGGAGGAAATGGCAACCACTCCAGTATTCTTGCCAGGAGAACCCCCGTAGACACAGGAACCTGGTGGGCTACAGTCCATGGGTTCACAGAGAGTCAGACACGACTGAGTGACTAAGCACACACACACATGGATGATATACTACTCTAAGCCCTGGGGAGATGACACTGGACAAACACACAAGGAAGTCACACTCTAGTAGATATTAATATGAGTTGATAGGTGTAACACAAGGGTTTTTTTTTTTTTTTTAAAGAGTATCACTATCATTGCTGTGCTGTGCTTAGTCACTCAGTTGTGTCCAACTCTTCGCAACCTCATGGACTGTAGCCTGCCAGTCCAAGGGGATTCTCCAGGCAAGAATACTGAAATAGCTTTCCATGCCCTCCTCCAGGAGGTCTTTCCAACCCAGGGGTTGAACTCAGGTCTCCTGCATTGCAGACAGACATTTTTTACCATCTGAGCCACCAGGGAAGCCCTTGCTATCATTAATATGTTTCAGGTAACTGTATGCTAATCCTAATTCTCTGAAGCAAAGAATACAATATTCAAGCAGAGAATGTTGTTAGTCAAAAAGTGCTATCAAAAAAAATTATCCAAGCACTTCATTAAAAGTGTTTTATTTATTAATATTCTGATGACAATTCATAACTGCATTTTATACTAACAATCAATTCATTAATTTTAGCTAGTGTGAAATAGTATAGCAGATAGATCTTTGCTCTCTGTTCTAAGGCATGTTTTTAACTCAATTTATTTATACTTTCAATCAAAAAAAAAAAAAGAAAAGAAAAGACACCATTTGGCAAAGGCAAACAGACTGTCTAAGCATTCTCCCAATATATTTTAAATACACGTATTTGTGAACTTGAGGTATAGAGAGAAAGCAAACAACAGTTCAAGAAGCACAGAATGTCGAATAGATATTCAACAATAGAGATTTCTGTGTCACAGGATAGTAAAAAGGAATCACAAAAAAAAGCGGCAAAGATACAAAGGCCTTTTGTACTTATCTTTACTATCCTAAGATCTGGTCACTCTCGGGTATTAGTATGGTTTGTTAATAATTCTGAAAAGAGCTATATGGCAGAAGAAAGTCAAACCTAGACAGACAACCCAAGTGTTTCATCCAAGTGTTTTCCTGATTTAAAAGTAAGGATGATGCTACAAACCTATCTCATGTTGGTGTTAATCAACAAGTTATCATGGAAAGCTGATCTCCAAGAACTAAATCTGTCACATCACATCAAGAGACCAGTAACGTAACAGTTCCGGCACTTATGATGACCAATACATTCTATGCCCCACTGCCCACCTTGCCTCTCATCTTGTTCAGTTACAAGACCAGAAAAGTTGAGGAATGAGATTGGCAAATGTAAAGTCTCATATACTGACTTATAGTGACAGCCAGTCTCTTGTGAAGCATATTTAAAAGAATCCAGTTTACCAAACATCAAGCAAGGTAATAGATTAACATAAATTATCATTAAGTTGCCGCTAGCATTGATAGCGTACATTTTGCATAAAAAATTCCCAATAGTGATGACATGAGCTGCATAATAACCACATGTTTGATTAATTATTCTGTTGAATAAATGGGTGAATTACTTACACTTACACTGATAGCCTGTTTCTGCAGTGCATTACTTCTGATCCTAATACAATTACTGAGAATCAAAATAGAAGTAGTACAAATTACAGCATTAAGTATACCAAATGGTTACAATAAAAAAGATTTCCATTTGAATTATCAAAATAAATACATTGCATGAAACTTAGAACTTGAAGTATAGAAAACTTCTAATTAAGGGAAACTTATGAAAGCCTTTAGCAAGTTCTTTGCTGAATGCATTTATTTGGTTTCTTGATCCTCCAACCAATCACATTAACAATGACAAAAATATGCAAATTTAGACAGACAATTGTCAAGCCAAACTGCTCTGACTCAAATCAACAGAGACATTGTCAGCACACATTCTGCTTGATTCATGCTAGCAAGGGTCAGTTTAACCAAAAAACATGTTCATAGTTATGCTTGGCTATAATCTGAAAACTATGCCATAATCTTGACCAAAAATAATACAAACAAAAATCAAATGTATTTCAAACATTAACATATGAGGCATGTGCATGATTTAAACCCAGTAGAATCATGTCTTTATCTTGTTACTGTTAAATAACTGCATAACAACAACAAAAATATGCATTTTCATGCTTAAATCATCATTTGGATTATATATTTTAAGCAAACAAAATATTACATTTTTGGTAGAACAACTCATTGAAGACAACTTCCACCTTCCTCAATGACTCCAGACTAATTTATAATGATTAAATTCTCATTTAAAACTATATGAACAGTATATTGAGAATAGTAATAAGCTATTCAACCAAATTCATTTGTTCATGATGGAAATAAGTTTTGTGAAAGGAAAAAGAAATCCTATTATAAACTGCTGCTGTAATTAGTGCCTGAAATTTAAGCCATATTATCAAAAGACTTCAGAATTGTTTGTTTTCTATTATTTTGCCTATCGATGTATTTTTTTCACCTTTAACCTACAATAGGAAGATCAACTAAAATTCCAAGGTTGGAAACTCTAAAACTACTAAGTTTTAGTTAACTTGTCAAATAAAATAACAGTGATCTTAGTTCAGTCCCTAGTGGACAAAAGTAAAATAACTATTACTTGGCATGATTCAGCAGGAGGTGATCTAAGTGAGTGTGACCACACAGGAACAAAAAAGAGCATTTGTCTTTTCCCTATCTTTTATCTTCTTAAAGGGTTTGTTCTGTTAACAGACTAACATAAAGAAGACTAGACTGCTTGTGTTCCTACCCTACACATCAAGTAATTTTTAGCAAAGATCCCTGGAGGAGAAGCTTTCCACAAATGGGACACTGACATTGTCACCCTTCCAGTGACACATTTGAACACACTTGTTATCTGCTGCTTACTTGTTACAAAGTTAAACAGAGAGCAAAGAGGGAAGGAATTGCAGAAAGTGTGTTATTTTTCATTGGCATATTTTCAACAAAAACTTTTAAATGGTTTATAGAGAAATAACTAAATATGATGCTTGATTTTTATAAATTGGGATTAAATGCATACTCAACACTAACATTTATCTGGATCCCCACATTGCACTGTGTGTGACTATAACGTCTTGAGGAAAGAGGCACTTTAGGGACATAGCAAAATCTACATGTCGTGTTCAGCCCAAATCTGCAGGTGCATGTCTTTTCACAGTGGGCAAACAACCTCTTCCTGATGAGTTCACATTCAAATATATTTTCCTGATTTTTTTCTCAAGGACAGAAGGAATATATGACAGAAATCAGTCCTTTACTATTCTACTACTTGCTGTAACTGTTTCCTTTACATAATTATTCAATTTCTTCAATCAAACATCATACTTTGTATTTATCCACATTTTATACTAACTTTACTAGAGGTTGAAAAATAAGTATCTGGTGATGACTTTCTGTCCTAGCTGCACAAAATTTCAAGGTGTAAAACTGATTTGATCCTAATAGTACTGTTATTATTTTTTTCATCAACTTACTCAAGACATACATGTGTGTTTTAAGTTGGGCTTTGACAGTCAGAAAAACTCAAGCTAAATTTTAAATAAGAGAAAACCAAAAATGTCACAAAATGTGCCAGTGTTAGGCACACAAATGGGTTGCCACCATACCTCCAGAGGCACAAGCCTACAAAACGTTGGCTCACCCCCTTAAGTCACAGGGAGAGAGCCGTCTTGCATTCGCAAACACTGCCCCCCTGGAGCAAAAGGTAAACACACAAATGGCCCCCTAAGGAACTCTAAGTTGCAGCGGGAGAACAGAAAAGGCTCCGTGCAATTAGAAACTGAAGCGTCCACTTACTTTTTGCAGCCACTGAGTATAATTTTCCATCACATGCTCCAGATGTTGAAGTTTCTGGGAAGAGAAATCCTGTTCCACGTGTGGAGCATCTCTCTGCAGAGCGTTTGTGTTGTACTGGTCTGTCGTACTCTCACGACAGTTACCGTCGTGTTCTGGAAGAATGAAAGTGTAGGCACACTGCCCATGTTGAATCCGGTTATATCTTCTCCCACCGTTTTCTGGACTTCGGCGCTGGTTGCTGCACCCTGTGTGAGTCAGAACAGCAGCGAGGAAAGCAAAGGAAAGGAAAACTGTCATTGTACTGCCGGCACTCCCTCCGTGCCTCTCGCAAAACTCGCTCCTTTCTTCTGACCTTTAAACTAGTTCTTTATTTCAGGTAAAACTGCTTGTTTGTTTGACTTTTCCCTTTCAAAGAAAGTTTTGTAGAAGAATCACAGAAAACTAGCCATTTTTAGCTTTGTTCTAAAATGGTATTTTTTTTTTAATTTCACCGTAATGATAGTTTCCTTAGTTAAAAACTTGAGATATTCATTGCATAGTAGCTGAGATTTATTGTTTCCTCTCGGTGTAACCGTTCAGCGTGGAGCCTGCCTGAGTCAGCGGCGTGTACATATTCTAGACCCTTTCCTCTACCCTATCTGCTGCAGATCTGCTATTTTCTCCCAGACCTCAGTGAGTTTTATTAAGGTTGCACATCCAAGCCAAGCTGGAAGCAGGCAGCCTTTCACAAGATGACTTGACAAGAATGCATGAGTGTGCCCCTATGCTAAGGATTGCTGATGGCTTGAAGCGGCTGGATCGTCTTACAAATTGGCTAGATGTGCATGACCTCGATCGTGTATGGCCCTCCCGCCCCTTCCGCAGACAATTGCCTCGAGCCTTTAGCAGATTCACTGAAAATCAATAAATAGAGCAGTCCACCTTAATACACTTTTGGTGTGTATGCTGACCTACTAAAATCCAGCAAACTAGAAGTATGTCTTTAAAGTTTCACTTAATTGGGGAACCTAAGAAGAAAACTGGCACAGTTTCCAAGAAAATTATTTTTTATAGTGGATAATGAATCTGTACAATTATTACTTTAAAAAAAATAATTCTTTACTCTGCGGGAAAAGACATTAAAATCATTTTTAGAGATGGCATTTATTCACTTAGAATTTCAGGAAATTATCAGGAAGGGTCAAATTAGCAAAACATTTCATAATGTCACTCAAAGGAATATAGCATGTGCATATTAAGTAGAATAATTTTAGTATTTTCTGAGATATAAATTTTAAATAAAACTGGCTCCCCAGTAAAAATGCAGCCCTGTGTGTTCTGTGTACCTAAATTGAGCAACTTCCTTACAAAAACACTGTGGTTCCCATTTAAGACAGTGGCCTGAGAATTATTAATTCCTGTGGTACATCCCAATCATATATTTCACAAGGACTTCTTTGGTACTGCTATGGCTATCTTTAATGCTGGTATGGAAGTTCTACATAAATTCTCCCGTGGCTGCGCAGGAAAACTATCTGAGAACAAACAGATCAGGTGTGTTAACGAGACAGTACAGAGCTGTATTGGAGAAATCTCTGCTTCTATTAAGTACGAAATAAAAAGTATCAGAAGATGATTTCTTAAATGCAGAGTGTAAACATTTGAACAAACATTTGAACATAAAGAATAGGTGATAATCACAGAACTAATTTTACAGCACTGAGATCTTTACTAGCTGTGTGTGCAAAACATGAATTATAAGCCGAGGCTTTCACCAAGAACTGGGAGGGATTTGGGGGAATGGAGTTTCCCAGCTGCAATCATGGTGTGAAAACAGAAGCCACAGATGTTGACTCTCATGTCCTGGAATGGAGGCAGAAGGCAGTGGATGAAGAGCAGTAAGGGTTAGAGGCTGATGTGTGGAAAGAAGTTAAAGGAGAGTGCAAAACAAATTTCAGAAATAATGTGATTTACTCGGGGGAAAACTGTGCCAAGATTTATCAGTCCCTTCCACACAAAATAACAAATTTCTGAGCTGACAGATACAGGAGCAGTAATACCAAACATAGCAATAGTCTTTGAACCTCCTTTGCGGCCTCTTCCTGATATTGCCCTGTCTCCTTGTTGGCTATGTTACTCATATGGCATAATAAGAATGACACTTGCTAAGAACCTACTATATTCCAGGCCAGGCTAAGCACTCCTTACACACAATCTTATTTAACTATCCCAACAAACCTAAGTCATGAATATTACCTTTGACTCTTATTTTTATCAATAGGAAAACTGAATCAAAGAAAGGCTAATCAGTCACAAGCCACACAGCCAGCAAACAACGGTGCCAATTTGTGAACTCTAGCCAACTGATTCCAACCCTGTGCTTCTAACCGCACACCAGCCAAAGGATTTCCAAAAGGGCTCCAGCTGCACTGATTCACAGTTATAAAGCAGGTTAAGTGATCATACTTAGAAGAAAAAAAACTGATTAAATCCATTTTATACTACTAAGGTGGTTTAATCCTTTTCTGTGCCCTCCCGAAAACAAACATACAAAGTGACAGGTAACCCATGAAATTAAGTTTTTAAGGGCCCAGAGGGACAAAGTGCACCAGCAGAGCACAAATTGTCTGAGAACATTTTCCAACATTACGGACTTCAAAAATTATCCCTGGAAGGAAGAGTCCAAAACCAACATCTACAAGTGCTTCATTAAGAACTAAATACAGTCAAATATCGGCAGAAGATACACAAAGGAGTAGTGAGGTGTCTATTAAAGTACTTCTATGTTTCGTATCAGCCAGAGTTGTTAAAAATTTTCTCTTCCATGTGTGTCTGTCTGTCGGTCTGAGTGTATCTACATGTGTTTGTTCACTTAAACTTTTACAATCTGAACAAATGAAAAGAAGGAATGTACAACTTCCTGAGGGAAAAGTAGACAACTAATAAAAGTAAAAAAATAAAATAAAATAAAAGGAAGAGACAGAGCAATAGTAAAAGAGTGATTTAGTTTCCAGAAAAATAAGCAAACCAAAAAAAAAAAAAAACCATAAAAATTGGAAGCACTGATGTCAATCCAGAAAAAAAAAAAAAGTTTAGAATCAATTTCAAGCAACTTGAAAACACAGAAACATGCAAAATTGGTTGCATTTTGGGACTTCAGCTGACTTCTGGATACATTAGAAGATCCTAATGACATGCCATAAAGACCATAGTTTTCGGGGACTTAATCTAACTAGTAGCAATACTATTTTTTGTTGCTGAACATATTCAGAAATGATGCAATTTACAAGACTTTAGCATTTAAGAGGTAACATGAAACCCAGCCCCATTTTTTCACTTTTACTCAAAAAAGTTTCAAGTATTCTAAAGAATAGTTATATTAAATTGAATACTGAAGGAGCTTAATCTTAAAAGTTGTGTATCTTTTATTTGCACGACTGAAGTCTGAATAGGGAGGTATATGCTCTAAGATTCAATCTCATATTTACAATAGTCCCAGGAAATGTTAGGCTCATCTGGAACTTTCCAGTGGGACAGGGAACATCATTTACATGGGGAATTGATAGCCCTAAGTCTGCCCTAAGGACGAGTCTTTACTACTTCTTTTGTGACACTTTAATTTCTCTAGGCATAATAATTGGCTTTCTCCAATGTATTTCAATAACCTTCTCTTCTTGTTTCCATAGCACTTCTCATGCTGCTTCTAATTATTTCTGTTTTGGTCTGTATCCCCTCTAGCTGTGAGCTCATAAAGTCATCTCATTGCCATCATTGATTCTCCAGTGCTTACCATCCCCTTTAGTTGAAGGAATGAAAAAATTAAAGAAATGAATGAATGAACTGATTAATTACTTAGTATCTAACTACTACATGGCTGACCACATCTGCTGTATTTATTGCATGAGTTTGCCTACAGTCAGGATGAAACCAAAGTTATTTTAAAGAATGAGTTAGGCATAAGAACATGATACAATAATAATGTATAACATTTGTAATCCTTAAAAATTAATTTCCTCTTTTAATATCTATAGCACTCTCATAATTACACATTTTATTCCCATCTTGCAGATAAGAAAATTACAGTATATAGAGGTTAACTGCCCAGGATCTATGATCTCCTTTGTGGCAGAACAGGAATTTGATCCTCAGTCCATCTAATGCCAGAACCCATACTCACATTCCTCTGAACTATAATGTCTCCAACAATATATGAGTACTAGGAAATGGAGAGAAGACATTTCTTAAATTTAGGGGACAGAAGAAGCTTGGCTTCTATAGTTAAGAGAGGACTCTTCCTCTTCCTACCCACAGCCTTCATGAATTCATGTTATGGTTTTCCAAAATAGAGCTAATTTTAACCTAGGGTGCACCAATATAGTTGCGTCATCTGCTAACAAATACCCAGTCTGACTGTTCTGGCTATTATCTTGAGTCCATTCTTAATGATCAGTTCTGTTATGTATCATGATATCATGCTCTAAAACAAAATTATTTCTCAAAAACACCATGAAAAACTCTTTTAGTATTCATAGGACTCCTGTGACAGCAAAAAGAATGGGAAAGCATTATTCCTCCTTGCATACTAAGCACAATGTCATCCAGCACATGTTCTATGACTATATTCTATATTCTGTGTGCTCAGTTGCTAAAGTCATGTCCAGCACTTTGCAAACCCATGGACTGTAGCCCACCAGATTCCATGGGATTTTCATGGAATTTTCTAGGCAAGAATACTGGAGTGGGTTTCCATTTCCTCCTCCAGGGGATCTTCCTAAGCCAGGGACAGAACTGGCATCTCCTGCATTGGCAGGTAGATTCTTTACCATGGATCCTCCTGGGAAGAACATTCTATATCCTAAGGGTACCATACTCTGTGGCTCTGATCTTGCACTTTTAGGGCTCAAGAATATCAGCAGGGCTATGATACTGGCAGCTATGTCTACAAGGAGAGCATTTGGCTGAAAATCTTGGAGTCAAGAGCCAAGAGCACTTCAGGCGTCTGTGTCGTCATCAGGCCTATTCACAACAGATGGAAAAACCACAAAAGGCTAAACAGAAAAAACAAAAAGATGGCGAGTATCACCTGAGAATTGACAGCACTTTGTAAGAACATGTGAAATGTCAGTTGGGAACTTTCAAACCAATAGAAAAGTCTTTGCAAAGAGGTGACAACACTGCAGTGGGTAGGGGTGAGGAAGACACTGCAGTGGTGGAGACCTATAGATAGGCGAAGAAATAAAAATTATTGCATACGTATTCCTTGCTTCAACCATGGAAATACTATGGAGATTCCTTAAAAAACTGTGACTAACTCTACCATATGACCCAACCATCCTACTACTTGGCATACACTCTGAGAAAACCAAAACTGAAAAGATACATGCGTCTTAATGTTCACTGCAGCACTATTTACAATAGCTCGGACATGGAAGCAACCTAGATGACCATCAACAGGTGAATGGATAAAGAAGTTGTGGTACATATATATAATGAATATTATTCAACCCTAAAAAGGAATGCATTTGAGTCAGTACAAATGATGTGGATCAACCTAGAATGCATCATACAGAGTGAAGTAAGTCAGAAAGAGAAAACCAAATATCGTATATTAATGCATATACATGGAATCTAGAAAGATAGTGCTGGTGAACCTATTTTCAGGGCAGCAGTGGAGATGCAGACATAGAGAACAGACTTATAGACAGGGCAGGATGGGTAGGAAGGAAAGGGTGGGACTAACAGAAAGAGTAGCATGAAAACATACATACTAACATATGTACAGTAGACAGCTAGCAGGATGCTGCTATATGACTCGGGGAACTCAAACCCGGGCTCTGTGACAACCTAAAGGAGTGTGGGATGGGGTGAGATGAGGCAGGGAGGCTCAAGAGGGAGTGGACATATGTATACCTATAACTGATCCATGTTAATGTATGACAGAAACCAAGACAATATTGTAACTATCCTTCAATTAAAAAAATAAATTGAGAGAACAATATCCCCTGCCTTCTAATGAGAAAAGTTCCTGATAACTGGTGGGTGTGCTTCTTGCTAAATCAGTTTTTAATTGCAGCTATGAGACAGAATTAATTTTTTCTACCAAGGAAAGGAGAGAGAGGACTCAAGGAAACATTTGCAAACGGAGGACTGGAGCTAAAGAGGGCTAGAGAAGAGTCAAAAGAAAGAGGATACATGTGGCTGTGTGGCTATCAGAATCTTGGAGAGAGATAACAAGTAGGGAGATTTGGAGGGAAACAGTGTTTTCCTGCGAGGGGAAAAAAAAATCTCTTATCACTTTCAGTAAAATACATGCTTCGGGGCAAGTGACTTCTTTAGGGTGAGTGAGAAGAATCACTGGTCCTTGCTGCACATATAGAAATAACTAACCTCTGGGTTTCTTAGATTGTTAATGTTGACCCAAGGACTTATTTCCTGTTGGTTTTTAACATTAGATTAGAGTCCATCTAGTCAAGGCTATGGTTTTTCCTGTGGTCATGTATGGATGTGAGAGTTGGACTGTGAAGAAGGCAGAGCACCGAAGAATTGATGCTCTTGAACTGTGGTGTTGGAAAAGACTCTTGAGAGTCTCTTGGACTGCAAGGAGATCCAACCAGTCCATTCTGAAGATCAACTCTGGGATTTCTTTGGAAGGAATGATGCTAAAGCTGAAACTCCAGTACTTTGGCCACCTCATGCAAAGAGTTGACTCATTGGAAAAGACTCTGATGCTGGGAAGGATTGGGGGCAGGAAAAGAAGGGGACAACAGAGGATGAGATGGCTGGATGGCATCACTGACCCGATGGACGCAAGTCTGAGTGAACTCCGGGAGTTGGTGATAGGGAGGCCTGGTGTGCTGCGATTCATGGGGTCACAAAGAGTCGGACATGACTGAACGACTGAACTGAACTGAGATCTATATCTGTCTTTTTTGATCACTCTATACCTTTTTCCTGGCACACAGAAAGCAACTGACAAATATCTGTGATACAGCTGCTTCACTGACTCATTCACTTTCATTCATGATGATGAGATCTGAATACACAAAAGAATCACCCTTTCCTGGAGGTTTTCATGCACTGATCTTGCTTAGCACCTCCCTTACTGACCCCACCCAAGCTTTACTTTCTGGAGAGCCACATAAGAGACTCAGAGTCTGTAGATTTCAAAGCAAATCCCAGAAGTGGCAGTGGCATAGTATCTAACAATCCTGGCCACTCATGGGCATTGCCGTGGTGGAGGAACCATTCAAGAAACACTGCAGAAATAGTTTCCAGTGTGAGGTTACTCGTTAACTCGACAACAGAGATAACTTCTACAAGGACCCAAGTCAGAAAAGTAAACAAACAGCTGGAGACTGTACCAAGTAGAAATACAGATGCCAACATTCCCCTCATACCAGAATGGAGAAAGATTTCCATTGAAGACCCAGTGAAATGAGATTTTATTACAGGAAAAAGCATATAAACCACTTTCATTTACTGTCTCCTTTCTTTTTTTTACCCTATGAAAGTCTTGATTCCTACATGAGAGAAAAACACAAAGGTCTTTCTGTCTTATCTTTTCCAAACTCAGGAACAAATATGTATTTTATATGTTTTCAGAAACTAAGAAATAGCATGTATTTGAAATGAATGGCCGAAACCACCATTTGAAGACTCCTACATCCAAGGGCTGTTGGACTGTGGCTGGCTAATCCATGCAGCCAAGGCTGATAAATTCCATCCACCAAGCAGTGACTTGAAGACACAGGACTTTTTGTGATTTTGTATTTGCCATTAGAGAGTTGTGACAAACTCTATCCATCACAGATAGAGAAAAAGAAAAAAAAAAGGTTCACTTATTTCAGGTAAATAAGATCCCTGAACTCTTCTGTAATCTATCATTCTTTGATTTTTAGTCTTTCATTCATACTTTGTGTTAATATAATCATTTCTTTTTTCTCCTGCCAAATTGGATAAATTGTCCCACAGAAGTTAAGGTAGGAGGCAGATTGCTTTATTTTTGTTTTTGCATATTTCTTTTTTATGCTGTTAAACAAGACTGGATTGCATTGAACAAGGTGTTTAATTAGCCTAAGCTCAATGTCTGCATCCATAAAATAAGGATAATAATATAGTACAACTTGTGTAAGGTAGATGTGAAGGCTTCCTAGGTGGCGCTAGTGGAAAAGAATCCATCTGCCAATGCAGGAGACACAAGAGACAGGGTTTGATCCCTGTTGAAAAGATACACTGGAGGAGGAAATAGCAACCCACTTCAGTCTTCTTGCCTGGGAAATCCCACGGACAGAGAAGCCTGACAGGCTATAGCCCACAAGATTACAAAGAGTCAGACATGAGTGAGCACATGTATGCATGTGGAAAATTAAATAAGGTAATGCATACAAAGTACTGAGCAAAGTGTCTAGAGCCTATTTAGTGCTCTAAATATTAGTTCTTATTGTTTCTAAGTGTGAGTTCTCTTTCTTGCATTCAAAAATGTTTCTGTTTTTAAACTTGCTTAATTAAATCCTACAACCTAACTTCACCCCCTATCATTTCATCTTAATTCTTTAAAATCACTTTTGTGTTGGTTTAGTCACTAAGTCATATTTGACTCTTGTAACCCCATGGACTGTAGCCTGCCAGGCTCCTCTGTCCATGGGATTCGCCAGGCAGGAATACTGGAGTGGGTTGCCATTTCCTTCTCCAGGCGATCTTCCCAACCCAGGAACTGAACCCAGGTCTCCTGCATTACAGGCAGATTCTTTACCAACTGAGCTACAGGGAAGCCCAATTAACTTCATCCCTTATCATTTCAACTTAATTGTTTAAAATCATTTCTGCATGTCTTAAAAATCAGAATATTTAAGAGGTACACTTTAATACAGGCTGGTGATCACGTTTACAGTGATAGTTCATATAAACAGCTCTGGTTTCCTTGAGGGCAGTGACTT
>SJYC01113055.1:0-21949 GCA_006408675.1 Madoqua kirkii
AAAAAAATAATTCTTTACTCTGCGGGAAAAGACATTAAAATCATTTTTAGAGATGGCATTTATTCACTTAGAATTTCAGGAAATTATCAGGAAGGGTCAAATTAGCAAAACATTTCATAATGTCACTCAAAGGAATATAGCATGTGCATATTAAGTAGAATAATTTTAGTATTTTCTGAGATATAAATTTTAAATAAAACTGGCTCCCCAGTAAAAATGCAGCCCTGTGTGTTCTGTGTACCTAAATTGAGCAACTTCCTTACAAAAACACTGTGGTTCCCATTTAAGACAGTGGCCTGAGAATTATTAATTCCTGTGGTACATCCCAATCATATATTTCACAAGGACTTCTTTGGTACTGCTATGGCTATCTTTAATGCTGGTATGGAAGTTCTACATAAATTCTCCCGTGGCTGCGCAGGAAAACTATCTGAGAACAAACAGATCAGGTGTGTTAACGAGACAGTACAGAGCTGTATTGGAGAAATCTCTGCTTCTATTAAGTACGAAATAAAAAGTATCAGAAGATGATTTCTTAAATGCAGAGTGTAAACATTTGAACAAACATTTGAACATAAAGAATAGGTGATAATCACAGAACTAATTTTACAGCACTGAGATCTTTACTAGCTGTGTGTGCAAAACATGAATTATAAGCCGAGGCTTTCACCAAGAACTGGGAGGGATTTGGGGGAATGGAGTTTCCCAGCTGCAATCATGGTGTGAAAACAGAAGCCACAGATGTTGACTCTCATGTCCTGGAATGGAGGCAGAAGGCAGTGGATGAAGAGCAGTAAGGGTTAGAGGCTGATGTGTGGAAAGAAGTTAAAGGAGAGTGCAAAACAAATTTCAGAAATAATGTGATTTACTCGGGGGAAAACTGTGCCAAGATTTATCAGTCCCTTCCACACAAAATAACAAATTTCTGAGCTGACAGATACAGGAGCAAGTAATACCAAACATAGCAATAGTCTTTGAACCTCCTTTGCGGCCTCTTCCTGATATTGCCCTGTCTCCTTGTTGGCTATGTTACTCATATGGCATAATAAGAATGACACTTGCTAAGAACCTACTATATTCCAGGCCAGGCTAAGCACTCCTTACACACAATCTTATTTAACTATCCCAACAAACCTAAGTCATGAATATTACCTTTGACTCTTATTTTTATCAATAGGAAAACTGAATCAAAGAAAGGCTAATCAGTCACAAGCCACACAGCCAGCAAACAACGGTGCCAATTTGTGAACTCTAGCCAACTGATTCCAACCCTGTGCTTCTAACCGCACACCAGCCAAAGGATTTCCAAAAGGGCTCCAGCTGCACTGATTCACAGTTATAAAGCAGGTTAAGTGATCATACTTAGAAGAAAAAAAACTGATTAAATCCATTTTATACTACTAAGGTGGTTTAATCCTTTTCTGTGCCCTCCCGAAAACAAACATACAAAGTGACAGGTAACCCATGAAATTAAGTTTTTAAGGGCCCAGAGGGACAAAGTGCACCAGCAGAGCACAAATTGTCTGAGAACATTTTCCAACATTACGGACTTCAAAAATTATCCCTGGAAGGAAGAGTCCAAAACCAACATCTACAAGTGCTTCATTAAGAACTAAATACAGTCAAATATCGGCAGAAGATACACAAAGGAGTAGTGAGGTGTCTATTAAAGTACTTCTATGTTTCGTATCAGCCAGAGTTGTTAAAAATTTTCTCTTCCATGTGTGTCTGTCTGTCGGTCTGAGTGTATCTACATGTGTTTGTTCACTTAAACTTTTACAATCTGAACAAATGAAAAGAAGGAATGTACAACTTCCTGAGGGAAAAGTAGACAACTAATAAAAGTAAAAAAATAAAATAAAATAAAAGGAAGAGACAGAGCAATAGTAAAAGAGTGATTTAGTTTCCAGAAAAATAAGCAAACCAAAAAAAAAAAAAAACCATAAAAATTGGAAGCACTGATGTCAATCCAGAAAAAAAAAAAAAGTTTAGAATCAATTTCAAGCAACTTGAAAACACAGAAACATGCAAAATTGGTTGCATTTTGGGACTTCAGCTGACTTCTGGATACATTAGAAGATCCTAATGACATGCCATAAAGACCATAGTTTTCGGGGACTTAATCTAACTAGTAGCAATACTATTTTTTGTTGCTGAACATATTCAGAAATGATGCAATTTACAAGACTTTAGCATTTAAGAGGTAACATGAAACCCAGCCCCATTTTTTCACTTTTACTCAAAAAAGTTTCAAGTATTCTAAAGAATAGTTATATTAAATTGAATACTGAAGGAGCTTAATCTTAAAAGTTGTGTATCTTTTATTTGCACGACTGAAGTCTGGAATAGGGAGGTATATGCTCTAAGATTCAATCTCATATTTACAATAGTCCCAGGAAATGTTAGGCTCATCTGGAACTTTCCAGTGGGACAGGGAACATCATTTACATGGGGAATTGATAGCCCTAAGTCTGCCCTAAGGACGAGTCTTTACTACTTCTTTTGTGACACTTTAATTTCTCTAGGCATAATAATTGGCTTTCTCCAATGTATTTCAATAACCTTCTCTTCTTGTTTCCATAGCACTTCTCATGCTGCTTCTAATTATTTCTGTTTTGGTCTGTATCCCCTCTAGCTGTGAGCTCATAAAGTCATCTCATTGCCATCATTGATTCTCCAGTGCTTACCATCCCCTTTAGTTGAAGGAATGAAAAAATTAAAGAAATGAATGAATGAACTGATTAATTACTTAGTATCTAACTACTACATGGCTGACCACATCTGCTGTATTTATTGCATGAGTTTGCCTACAGTCAGGATGAAACCAAAGTTATTTTAAAGAATGAGTTAGGCATAAGAACATGATACAATAATAATGTATAACATTTGTAATCCTTAAAAATTAATTTCCTCTTTTAATATCTATAGCACTCTCATAATTACACATTTTATTCCCATCTTGCAGATAAGAAAATTACAGTATATAGAGGTTAACTGCCCAGGATCTATGATCTCCTTTGTGGCAGAACAGGAATTTGATCCTCAGTCCATCTAATGCCAGAACCCATACTCACATTCCTCTGAACTATAATGTCTCCAACAATATATGAGTACTAGGAAATGGAGAGAAGACATTTCTTAAATTTAGGGGACAGAAGAAGCTTGGCTTCTATAGTTAAGAGAGGACTCTTCCTCTTCCTACCCACAGCCTTCATGAATTCATGTTATGGTTTTCCAAAATAGAGCTAATTTTAACCTAGGGTGCACCAATATAGTTGCGTCATCTGCTAACAAATACCCAGTCTGACTGTTCTGGCTATTATCTTGAGTCCATTCTT
The DNA here is from genome assembly GCA_006408675.1 of Madoqua kirkii. Taxonomy (NCBI): domain Eukaryota; kingdom Metazoa; phylum Chordata; class Mammalia; order Artiodactyla; family Bovidae; genus Madoqua; species Madoqua kirkii. The sequence goes on from SJYC01113055.1 coordinate 3,339, forward strand.
AATGATCAGTTCTGTTATGTATCATGATTATCATGCTCTAAAACAAAATTATTTCTCAAAAACACCATGAAAAACTCTTTTAGTATTCATAGGACTCCTGTGACAGCAAAAAGAATGGGAAAGCATTATTCCTCCTTGCATACTAAGCACAATGTCATCCAGCACATGTTCTATGACTATATTCTATATTCTGTGTGCTCAGTTGCTAAAGTCATGTCCAGCACTTTGCAAACCCATGGACTGTAGCCCACCAGATTCCATGGGATTTTCATGGAATTTTCTAGGCAAGAATACTGGAGTGGGTTTCCATTTCCTCCTCCAGGGGATCTTCCTAAGCCAGGGACAGAACTGGCATCTCCTGCATTGGCAGGTAGATTCTTTACCATGGATCCTCCTGGGAAGAACATTCTATATCCTAAGGGTACCATACTCTGTGGCTCTGATCTTGCACTTTTAGGGCTCAAGAATATCAGCAGGGCTATGATACTGGCAGCTATGTCTACAAGGAGAGCATTTGGCTGAAAATCTTGGAGTCAAGAGCCAAGAGCACTTCAGGCGTCTGTGTCGTCATCAGGCCTATTCACAACAGATGGAAAAACCACAAAAGGCTAAACAGAAAAAACAAAAAGATGGCGAGTATCACCTGAGAATTGACAGCACTTTGTAAGAACATGTGAAATGTCAGTTGGGAACTTTCAAACCAATAGAAAAGTCTTTGCAAAGAGGTGAGAACACTGCAGTGGGTAGGGGTGAGGAAGACACTGCAGTGGTGGAGACCTATAGATAGGCGAAGAAATAAAAATTATTGCATACGTATTCCTTGCTTCAACCATGGAAATACTATGGAGATTCCTTAAAAAACTGTGACTAACTCTACCATATGACCCAACCATCCTACTACTTGGCATACACTCTGAGAAAACCAAAACTGAAAAGATACATGCGTCTTAATGTTCACTGCAGCACTATTTACAATAGCTCGGACATGGAAGCAACCTAGATGACCATCAACAGGTGAATGGATAAAGAAGTTGTGGTACATATATATAATAGAATATTATTCAACCCTAAAAAGGAATGCATTTGAGTCAGTACAAATGATGTGGATCAACCTAGAATGCATCATACAGAGTGAAGTAAGTCAGAAAGAGAAAACCAAATATCGTATATTAATGCATATACATGGAATCTAGAAAGATAGTGCTGGTGAACCTATTTTCAGGGCAGCAGTGGAGATGCAGACATAGAGAACAGACTTATAGACAGGGCAGGATGGGTAGGAAGGAAAGGGTGGGACTAACAGAAAGAGTAGCATGAAAACATACATACTAACATATGTACAGTAGACAGCTAGCAGGATGCTGCTATATGACTCGGGGAACTCAAACCCGGGCTCTGTGACAACCTAAAGGAGTGTGGGATGGGGTGAGATGAGGCAGGGAGGCTCAAGAGGGAGTGGACATATGTATACCTATAACTGATCCATGTTAATGTATGACAGAAACCAAGACAATATTGTAACTATCCTTCAATTAAAAAAATAAATTGAGAGAACAATATCCCCTGCCTTCTAATGAGAAAAGTTCCTGATAACTGGTGGGTGTGCTTCTTGCTAAATCAGTTTTTAATTGCAGCTATGAGACAGAATTAATTTTTTCTACCAAGGAAAGGAGAGAGAGGACTCAAGGAAACATTTGCAAACGGAGGACTGGAGCTAAAGAGGGCTAGAGAAGAGTCAAAAGAAAGAGGATACATGTGGCTGTGTGGCTATCAGAATCTTGGAGAGAGATAACAAGTAGGGAGATTTGGAGGGAAACAGTGTTTTCCTGCGAGGGGAAAAAAAAATCTCTTATCACTTTCAGTAAAATACATGCTTCGGGGCAAGTGACTTCTTTAGGGTGAGTGAGAAGAATCACTGGTCCTTGCTGCACATATAGAAATAACTAACCTCTGGGTTTCTTAGATTGTTAATGTTGACCCAAGGACTTATTTCCTGTTGGTTTTTAACATTAGATTAGAGTCCATCTAGTCAAGGCTATGGTTTTTCCTGTGGTCATGTATGGATGTGAGAGTTGGACTGTGAAGAAGGCAGAGCACCGAAGAATTGATGCTCTTGAACTGTGGTGTTGGAAAAGACTCTTGAGAGTCTCTTGGACTGCAAGGAGATCCAACCAGTCCATTCTGAAGATCAACTCTGGGATTTCTTTGGAAGGAATGATGCTAAAGCTGAAACTCCAGTACTTTGGCCACCTCATGCAAAGAGTTGACTCATTGGAAAAGACTCTGATGCTGGGAAGGATTGGGGGCAGGAAAAGAAGGGGACAACAGAGGATGAGATGGCTGGATGGCATCACTGACCCGATGGACGCAAGTCTGAGTGAACTCCGGGAGTTGGTGATAGGGAGGCCTGGTGTGCTGCGATTCATGGGGTCACAAAGAGTCGGACATGACTGAACGACTGAACTGAACTGAGATCTATATCTGTCTTTTTTGATCACTCTATACCTTTTTCCTGGCACACAGAAAGCAACTGACAAATATCTGTGATACAGCTGCTTCACTGACTCATTCACTTTCATTCATGATGATGAGATCTGAATACACAAAAGAATCACCCTTTCCTGGAGGTTTTCATGCACTGATCTTGCTTAGCACCTCTCTTACTGACCCCACCCAAGCTTTACTTTCTGGAGAGCCACATAAGAGACTCAGAGTCTGTAGATTTCAAAGCAAATCCCAGAAGTGGCAGTGGCATAGTATCTAACAATCCTGGCCACTCATGGGCATTGCCGTGGTGGAGGAACCATTCAAGAAACACTGCAGAAATAGTTTCCAGTGTGAGGTTACTCGTTAACTCGACAACAGAGATAACTTCTACAAGGACCCAAGTCAGAAAAGTAAACAAACAGCTGGAGACTGTACCAAGTAGAAATACAGATGCCAACATTCCCCTCATACCAGAATGGAGAAAGATTTCCATTGAAGACCCAGTGAAATGAGATTTTATTACAGGAAAAAGCATATAAACCACTTTCATTTACTGTCTCCTTTCTTTTTTTTACCCTATGAAAGTCTTGATTCCTACATGAGAGAAAAACACAAAGGTCTTTCTGTCTTATCTTTTCCAAATTCAGGAACAAATATGTATTTTATATGTTTTCAGAAACTAAGAAATAGCATGTATTTGAAATGAATGGCCGAAACCACCATTTGAAGACTCCTACATCCAAGGGCTGTTGGACTGTGGCTGGCTAATCCATGCAGCCAAGGCTGATAAATTCCATCCACCAAGCAGTGACTTGAAGACACAGGACTTTTTGTGATTTTGTATTTGCCATTAGAGAGTTGTGACAAACTCTATCCATCACAGAGAGAGAAAAAGAAAAAAAAAAGGTTCACTTATTTCAGGTAAATAAGATCCCTGAACTCTTCTGTAATCTATATTCTTTGATTTTTAGTCTTTCATTCATACTTTGTGTTAATATAATCATTTCTTTTTTCTCCTGCCAAATTGGATAAATTGTCCCACAGAAGTTAAGGTAGGAGACAGATTGCTTTATTTTTGTTTTTGCATATTTCTTTTTTATGCTGTTAAACAAGACTGGATTGCATTGAACAAGGTGTTTAATTAGCCTAAGCTCAATGTCTGCATCCATAAAATAAGGATAATAATATAGTACAACTTGTATAAGGTAGATGTGAAGGCTTCCTAGGTGGCGCTAGTGGAAAAGAATCCATCTGCCAATGCAGGAGACACAAGAGACAGGGTTTGATCCCTGTTGAAAAGATACACTGGAGGAGGAAATAGCAACCCACTTCAGTCTTCTTGCCTGGGAAATCCCACGGACAGAGAAGCCTGACAGGCTATAGCCCACAAGATTACAAAGAGTCAGACATGAGTGAGCACATGTATGCATGTGGAAAATTAAATAAGGTAATGCATACAAAGTACTGAGCAAAGTGTCTAGAGCCTATTTAGTGCTCTAAATATTAGTTCTTATTGTTTCTAAGTGTGAGTTCTCTTTCTTGCATTCAAAAATGTTTCTGTTTTTAAACTTGCTTAATTATATCCTACAACCTAACTTCACCCCCTATCATTTCATCTTAATTCTTTAAAATCACTTTTGTGTTGGTTTAGTCACTAAGTCATATTTGACTCTTGTAACCCCATGGACTGTAGCCTGCCAGGCTCCTCTGTCCATGGGATTCGCCAGGCAGGAATACTGGAGTGGGTTGCCATTTCCTTCTCCAGGCGATCTTCCCAACCCAGGAACTGAACCCAGGTCTCCTGCATTACAGGCAGATTCTTTACCAACTGAGCTACAGGGAAGCCCAATTAACTTCATCCCTTATCATTTCAACTTAATTGTTTAAAATCATTTCTGCATGTCTTAAAAATCAGAATATTTAAGAGGTACACTTTAATACAGGCTGGTGATCACGTTTACAGTGATAGTTCATATAAACAGCTCTGGTTTCCTTGAGGGCAGTGACTTCAATGTTCTTCCTCAGTGCCGTATGACATGCATCTGAAGAAGTTAAGCAATGGACACAAAACAGGTGCTCAATAAATATTTGTTGAATGAATGAAATAAGTTGGAAACAACTCAGTAAGAACATATTACTTCACAGAGACCCTAGTAAGGCAGAATTATAAACTGGTCACATTTAGTAGTAGGATAAGAATTTTATTCCCTGGGAACCATGGTAGCACTGAGGATGCCATTTATGGCTTCATCACCATGACTTGTTATCCAAGTCATTTTTGGCCAATGCAACTAAATGACTTCATTTTCAAGAGCTTCTTTTATTACTAGACTTGTGGCATATATCACCCCATTCTGTTTCCTGGGATGGGGAGATAAAGTAGCAAGTGTTTGCTTCTGATAAAATGAAAAAGAACTGAAACATTCCACTATTAATCTTACATGAAATATACATTACTTACACAACAGTAAAGAAAATCTTGTCTATTTTTGTCTTCAACACTAATTTGTTTCTCCTCAGGATCTAATCAGATAAGGAATTTGGCAATTAAATTAGAAAATAAATTCCAGTGGTATAACACATGTGAAAATATAATGGCTTTAACCATAAGTTGATAAGCAAAGACTGGTCATTTTAATGGTAATTTTAAATGAAGCACCCATCAAATCTGAAAAATTTACACTTTATTTTGCACTGAATATGTGTATTGATTCTTTCTTCTTTATCTTCCTCTTATAATTAACAAAAATATTTAAAAGGGAGAATTGTGGTAAAGAAAGGCTACAGTAGAGACAAGCGTACAATGAACCCTGGAGAAGGAAACGACAAGCCATTCCAGTATTTTTGCCTGGGAAATCTCTTGGACAGAGGAGCCTGGAAGGCTACAGCCCATGGGGTCACAAAAGAGCCAGACACAACTTAGTGACTAAACAACAACACATGAATGAAGGGTTGGAAAAGACTGCCATAGCCATTTCACTCTCTACAGCTAAATGTATAGATGGAGATACAGAAACAATATACAGATGCATCACTATTAGCTTCTGAGGCACCAAACAGCCTGCATATTTTGCAAAAAATTTCCCAAACCTATCATATTCACCTTCATTGTATTTATCAAAACTGCTTACCTTTTCCTTCTACTATTGTTTACCTAATAGTTCCATTTACCTCATATTTTAAGCTTTCTGTGCATTTTAGATTTACCTTAAACAAGAGTATTTGGGAAATTAAGCATGTGTGTTTCTTCCTAATGTATATTAAAAGAAACACAAAATATTAAGCATCTGTCCATCCATACCCATCAAATAATTCATATCCCCAGTCGAATCTGTACCGCACACTTTGGGGAAAAACACTAAGTGTTAAAACAGCATAGTTATCCCCTACAAAATGAATGAAATGATATCTCCTGTCACTGTATCTATGCAAAAACTATTGTAGCAGTTTACCTTACAATATCTATCTGCAACTATCTATGCTGCAGTCCGCCAAGATCAGTTTGCATCACGTCCAGAGTATTTGGGGGGTTGTTTCCATTTTGCTGTCCAATAAAAAATGCAAAAAGAAAAGCTTCTTCTTTTTTTTTTTTTTTTTTTTAAATAGAAGTTTCCGCATGTACGTGGCCCAAGAGCAGGTACAGGACTTCCAGTCAGGAAGTCACAGCAGGGAACTGGCAAGAGTCATTTGTAAGGCAGTCCACTGACAGAAACACCCAACTGAAGGTCTAAAATAGAAACTAATGACTGACCAGGAGTTTCAACAGTTCTTCTCCTGATTCTGGCAATGGAAATAAAAGAGAAGTTGTCCAGTGCTTGAAGAGTAAATCTTCACTCTTTCTCAGTCTTGTACTCAGAAGAGTGTTGAGGAAATAGTGAACAAATTTCTTCTCAACAGTTGCATTCCCCTTGGAGAATTTACATTCCTTCCTGACATACCTCAAAGAGCTATGAAAACACGCCAGTTCAAAAGACGAAAAGGAGAGTTAATGTTTAAAGGAGCAGCTAGCAATCAATTACCCTCAGTTTAATAATAGTTAACATTTATTGAGTACCTATGATATGTCCAGGACTGTGCTAATCATTGTACTTGAATTATCTGTTCTATTACAATCACAACAACCCAATATGTAGGGAACTTTTATTACCATCATTTTTCAAAGGAAAACAGAGAGATTTCTGACAGGACTCAAACCCAGGATTCTCTGACTCCAGAGATGAAGCTTTTTAGCCATTCAGTTCAGTTCAGTTGCTCAGTTGTGTCCGACTCTTTGCGACCCCATGAATTGCAGCACACCAGGCCTCCCTGTCCATCACCAACTCCCGGAGTTCACTCAGACTCACGTCCATCGAGTCCGTGATGACATCCAACCATCTCATCCTCAGTCGTCCCCTTCTCCTCCTGTCCCCAATCCCTCCCAGAATCAGAGTCTTTTACAATGAGTCAACTCTTCACATCAGTTGGCCAAAGTACTGGAGTTTCAGCTTTAGCATCATTCCTTCCAAAGAAATCCCAGGGTTGATCTTCAGAATGGACTGGTTGGATCTCCTTGCAGTTCAAGGGACTCTCAAGAGTCTTCTCCAACACCACAGTTCAAAAGCATCAATTCTTCGGCACTCAACCCTCTTCACAGTCCAACTCTCACATCCATACATGACCACAGGAAAAACCATAGCCTTGACTAGACAGACCTTAGTCAGCAAAGTAATGTCTCTGCTTTTGAATATGCAGTCTAGGTTGGTCATAACTTTTCTTCCAAGGAGCAAGTGTCTTTTAATTTCATGGCTGTATCACCATCTGCAGTGATTTTGGAGCCCCCCAAAATAAAGTCTGACACTGTTTTCACTGTTTCCCATCTATTTCCCATGAAGTGATGGGACCGGATGCCATGATCTTCATTTTCTGAACGTTGAACTTTAAGCCAACTTTTTCACTCTCCTCTTTCACTTTCATCAAGAGCCTGTTTTTTTAACCATTACAAATGTATAAACCATCATTCAGTTCTTGGAAAGCCTCAGTTGAATTCCCCGATTAATTATCTTCTTGATTTTTAACATATATTTCTTTATTTGTTAAACCACTTGGTAGCCAGTTAGACCAAAGGACAACTATAATAGTGGAAAATGAAACTTATCAAGAAAACTTAAAAAGTATATTTATTGTATATCAATCACTTCACATTTATTATCAAATTTAACCCTCAAAACAAATATATAATATCCATTTCACAGATAAAGAAATTGGAGATTTAAAAAATAAGGACCTTGACCAAAGTTATATAGAAGTGGTATTTTAAACAGACATTCTGACTATATAGTTCATTATCTTAACATACTGAAGGACTTTCTCTAATATAATGAAAACAATCATTTTTAGGGTATTTATATGGAGTAATTCGACCAGTCCTCATCTTCACCAAGTAAAAAGGACAAGATTAACCCATCATCCATAAAACTGAATCCTGAGCTGGCAGCATCAGCACCATCTGCAATCTAATTCATAATGCAAAATGTCAGGTCCTACCTAGAACTCTTGAATCAGAAACCTGAGTGCAGCACCCAGCTTCTTTTTATCAAGCCTTGTAGGTAACTCTGATACTCATCAACTTTGAGAACCAGTAGTCTGAATTATCGGAGAAGGCAATGGCCCCCCACTCCAGTATTCTTGCCTGGAAAATCCCATGGACCAAGGAGCCTGGTAGGCTGCAGTCCATGGGTCACAAAGAGTTGGACATGACTGAGCGACTTCACTTTCACTTTTCACTTTCATGCATTGGAGAAGGAAATGGCAACCCACTCCAGTACTCTTACCTGGAAAATCCCATGGACGGAGGAGCCTGGTAGGCTGTAGTCCATCGCAAAGAGTTGGACATGACTGAGCGACTTCACTTTCACTTTTCACTTTCATGCATTGGAGAAGGAAATGGCAACCCACTCCAGTACTCTTACCTGGAAAATCCCATGGACGGAGGAGCCTGGTAGGCTGTAGTCCATCGCAAAGAGTTGGACATGACTGAGCGACTTCACTTTCACTTTTCACTTTCATGCATTGGAGAAGGAAATGGCAACCCACTCCAGTACTCTTACCTGGAAAATCCCATGGACGGAGGAGCCTGGTAGGCTGTAGTCCATCGCAAAGAGTTGGACATGACTGAGCGACTTCACTTTCACTTTTCACTTTCATGCATTGGAGAAGGAAATGGCAACCCACTCCAGTACTCTTACCTGGAAAATCCCATGGACGGAGGAGCCTGGTAGGCTGTAGTCCATCGCAAAGAGTTGGACATGACTGAGCGACTTCACTTTCACTTTTCACTTTCATGCATTGGAAAAGGAAATGGCAACCCACTCCAGTGTTCTTGCCTGGAGAATCCCAGGGACGAGGGAGCCTGGTGGGCTGCTGTCTATGGGGTCACACAGAGTCGGACATGACTGAAGTGACTTAGCAGCAGCAGCAGCAGTTTGAATTATTACTCTCTTACCCTGGCAACACCTTAGGATCACTTGAGAACTTTACATAAATAAGATGCTTGGGCATGTTCCTAGAAATTCTGATTCTAGTTGATCTGGGTGGCAGCACAGACAATGGTATTATAGAAAATGTATTGGGTAGTTCTAATGTGCAGGGTGGTTGAGAACCAATGGTTTAAAACTGAAAGAACTAAGAAGAAAGGCCATGAAAGAGCTGGATTTGTTCTGTACAAAGAAGAGTAAACTTGACTGGATATGCCTAAAAACCTTTCTGGAGAGCTCTTTATGGGATTACAAAACAATGACCTTACTGCCTTTAAAGTGTTAGATATTTCATTTCTAAAGCCTTTAAGGACGCAGGATGACCACATATTAAATAAACTGGGCCCAAGAGATTAAGCACCTCCATGGTTCATATTATTTTGTTGTTGTTAAAGTACTTTATCTCCTAAATTTATGTTTTCAAAGCTTTTAAAGAATAAAATATTTATGTCTTGATCACTCAAAAGCAGTATGTTGACTCTCATCTAGTAATTTACAACTGCTCTTATGATGACATTTTATGTCCAATCTCACAAAGTATTCTTATTTGTTCCTCCCAAAATAAGCAGTCGGTGCCTGTGTTATCATCTCTAACTGCTCCAATATCTGATTCACCTGGGATGAATGAACAACTGGGAAAACTGCAGTGACACATCATCTTCCTCAAATAAATTACAAAAGCTTTAAAGTTAATGGTTGCAACCAATGATACATAGCCTGCAGGGATTCTACACCTTACACAAGGAAACAATGAACTTTGGAAATAACTGTTTCCTTGCATCAAACTGCCACATGTCTATAACAACACTATGCCAAAATGTGGAAACAAGCTAACTACAATTAACAGATAAACTATGGCACATTCTTACAATAGAATATTACTCACCTACGAAAAGGAATGAAGTATTGACACAACAATAAGGATGAACCTTGAAAACATTATGCTAAGAAGCCAGACACAAAAGGTCACATATTGTATGATTTCACTTATATCCAGAATAAGTGAATTCTTTGTAGACACAGAAAGTAGACAGTAGTTTTCCAGGGACTGATGGCAAAGGGGAGTAGGGAGTGACTGCTTAATGAGTACAAGGTCTCCTTTCAGGTTGATAAAGTATTTTCAACCTAGATAGTGGTGATGATTGCACAGCATTTTGAAAGTACAAAAAGCCACTGAGTTGTATGCTTCAAATGGTTAATTTTAATGTTATAGGATTTCACCTCAATAAAAGGTAATTTTAAAAATAATTGGCACTACTTCTCCACATTTGGCATCTGTGTCTTCTTTAGATTACTATGAAATGCATCAGAATAAAATATATATGTTTTCACTTTTATTTTGAAATAATTATAAACAGGAAATTGCAAAGACAGTACAAGGAGGATCCATGTACTCTTCACTCAGTTTCCCTACTGGTCATATCCTGTGCAATTATACTGAATTGGACATTATTACAATGAGCATGTATAGCTCTTTTTTTAAGTTTTTCAACTTTTATTTTAGATACAAAGATCTAGTATTGTTTCTGCATAACGTAGATGTGCTGGATGATCCATTCAAAAAAATTCACTTAGTAACTTAACTTCATTTAATGAAGTCCATGTTTTTTGTGTACTGGAAGAAGCACTGACGGCACATATTGAGGCCATATTTCCAAATCAGACTCTGCCGGTTTGAGTAGACCTGGCAAGAATGAGAACCCTGGACAAATTATCTCAGATGTCTCCAGTAGAGCTGCTGGTGACCCATGTTGCTCTCTTGGCTGCAAAGAGCAAAAGGAACAAGGGTGCATACACATGTGCTCTTCAAAATTTGGGGGCACAGTTTACTGGAAGGCAGTGCTAGTTCTGTGTCATTTTTTTTAATTGGGATATTCACTTTATTGTAGTAGTCTGGGATCAAAACTGCAATATAACCAAATTATACTTGTATTTCTTTTCTCCAGATGGGACAAATTCTATGGTTCAATTTACACCATCACCTCAGAGCTAAACTTATCTGAAAGCAAATCATTGCTAGGCTTTTCTGTTTTATTATGTGTATAGACTCATACAGGGCTTCCCTGGTGGCTCAGATGGTAAGGAATCTGCCAGTAATGCAGGAGACAGGGGTTAGATCCCTGGGTTGGGAAAATCCCCTAGAACTTTTATAGCTTTACATTTTACATTTAAATGTACTAACATTTTATGTTAATTTTTGTATAACGTGTGAGGTTTAAGTTGAAACAGTTTTTGTTTGTGGATAGCCAATTGCTATTGAGAAGATTATTCATCTTTCACTGAATTACCTTTAGAAAAAAAATGAACTGACTACAACGTCTGGGTTTATTTCTAAGTCTTTCTTCTACCCAACTGATCTTTGTGCCTCTCCTTTAACCAGTTCTACTACAGTCTTGGTTTCTATAGTGTATCATTCTTGAACTCAGGTGGAGTGATTTTTACCAATTTATTATTCTTTTAAAAAATTGTTTAAGCTAGTCTAGTTCCTTGGCTTTTCCATATAATTTTAGAATAACACTGCCTTAGCTACATCTATAAAAAATCTTGCTGAGATATTTAGAGGTTCTGCATGTTAATCTGGGGAGAACTGGCATGTCTACAATGCTTTACTATATTGAGACTTTAAATCCATGGACATGGTTTGTTTTTCCATTTTAGATCTTTTATTTCTTTTATCAGTGTAGTTTCCAGCATACAAGCACTGCATATTTTATTAAATTTATCTCTATTTAAGTTTTTGAGCAGCTATAAATGGCATTTTTATTTAATTTGGGTTTTTATATTTTCATTGTTAGAATATAGACATTTTTTTTCTTTTTTTGTGGCTGCACCATGCAGCATGTGGAACTTCCCTGACCAGGGATCTAACCCATGGCCCCTGCCATGGGTTAGAAGTGCTGAGTTTTAACCACTGGGCAACCAAGGAAGTCTGAAACATAACTGATTTTTGAATGTTTATTTTATATCCTGTTAAACTCCTGAACTCACTTATTACTTCTCGAAGTTTTTGGTAGATTTCATAGAATTTTTTTTTTAAACATAGACCATCATGTCACCTGCAAATAGGGGCAGTTTATTTCTTCCTAGTTTATATGTCTTTTATTTCCCTTTTTTACCTTATTTCTCTGGCCAGAACTTTTCCACAATCTCTTCTAGAAAGTAGAAGAGGAGGGACACTTCTCAGCTTATTCCATGAAACCCCTATTACCCTGATACTGAACCAAGACAAAGACAGTACAAAAATGAAAACCACAGGCAATTTCCCTCATGAATATATGAGCAAAAAATTCTTAACAAAACAGAAAATAAAACCTGCTGCTGCTAAGTTGCTTCAGTCGTGTCCGACTCTGTGCCACCCCATAGACGGCAGCCCACCAGGCTCCCCCGTCCCTGGGATTCTCCAGGCAAGAACACTGGAGTGGGTTGCCATTTCCTTCTCCAATGCATGAAAGTGAAAAGTGAAAGTGAAAGTGAGGTTGCTCAGTCCTTTCCGACTCCTGCACCCAGGGACTGCAGCCTACCAGGCTCCTCTGTCCATGGGATTTTCCAGGCAAGAGTACTGGAATGGGTTGCCATTGCCTTCTCCAAATAAAACCTAGGAACATATAAAAAGAATTACACTCTGAACAAATAGAGTTTATTTCAAAGATACAAGATGGGTTCAACATCTAAAAATCAATCAATATGACCCACCATATTAACAGGGTAATGAAAAATCGCCCAACCCAAGAAATGATATCAAAAAAGGACTTGACAAAAAGTAACACCCATTTATGGTTAAAAAAAAAGAAGAAGAAAAGAAAACACTTGTAAAACTAGGAACAGAGGGAATCATCCTTAATTTGATAGTTATGAAATCAACACATTATAGAACAAATTAGACCAAATGAGGTGAGTTATCTATTTCCTTTATGAATTTGCAGCATGTGGAACTTCCCTGACCAGGGATCTAACCCATGGCCCCTGCCATGGGTTAGAAGTGCTGAGTTTTAACCACTGGGCAACCAAGGAAGTCTGAAACATAACTGATTTTTGAATGTTTATTTTATATCCTGTTAAACTCCTGAACTCACTTATTACTTCTCGAAGTTTTTGGTAGATTTCATAGAATTTTTTTTTTAAACATAGACCATCATGTCACCTGCAAATAGGGGCAGTTTATTTCTTCCTAGTTTATATGTCTTTTATTTCCCTTTTTTACCTTATTTCTCTGGCCAGAACTTTTCCACAATCTCTTCTAGAAAGTAGAAGAGGAGGGACACTTCTCAGCTTATTCCATGAAACCCCTATTACCCTGATACTGAACCAAGACAAAGACAGTACAAAAATGAAAACCACAGGCAATTTCCCTCATGAATATATGAGCAAAAAATTCTTAACAAAACAGAAAATAAAACCTGCTGCTGCTAAGTTGCTTCAGTCGTGTCCGACTCTGTGCCACCCCATAGACGGCAGCCCACCAGGCTCCCCCGTCCCTGGGATTCTCCAGGCAAGAACACTGGAGTGGGTTGCCATTTCCTTCTCCAATGCATGAAAGTGAAAAGTGAAAGTGAAAGTGAGGTTGCTCAGTCCTTTCCGACTCCTGCACCCAGGGACTGCAGCCTACCAGGCTCCTCTGTCCATGGGATTTTCCAGGCAAGAGTACTGGAATGGGTTGCCATTGCCTTCTCCAAATAAAACCTAGGAACATATAAAAAGAATTACACTCTGAACAAATAGAGTTTATTTCAAAGATACAAGATGGGTTCAACATCTAAAAATCAATCAATATGACCCACCATATTAACAGGGTAATGAAAAATCGCCCAACCCAAGAAATGATATCAAAAAAGGACTTGACAAAAAGTAACACCCATTTATGGTTAAAAAAAAAGAAGAAGAAAAGAAAACACTTGTAAAACTAGGAACAGAGGGAATCATCCTTAATTTGATAGTTATGAAATCAACACATTATAGAACAAATTAGACCAAATGAGGTGAGTTATCTATTTCCTTTATGAATAAGGCACTGTTATAGGGCTGAAGATCCACTATGTCACTATACATATGCTAAAATCCAGTAAATTCAGTTACTTAATACATAATGGATAAAGTCCATCAGACAAAAAGGAAACGTTAAATAATGATGAGTCCATGAAGATACTGGTTCAAAATATATTTCATCCCTTGATTTGGAAAGTCTGTCTTAGAAACAAGGTAAGATTCTTGTGCTTTAATCCCCACTTTCTTTTATTCATTCATTCAATAAGTATCTATTGAAAGTATTACTGTATGATAGGCACTGCTCTAGATACTGTAGGTAGAGAATGAAACAAACAGATCAACTTTTATAACTTTCATACCACACTGCTTATATTCGGATGACAGGAGAGGAAAAATCAAGCTAAAAATTATTAACATATACAACATAGTATATTACTTGGGGACCAATGTTATTACAAACTAAATAGGAAAATAAGAGAGGGAATACTGTGATGAAGGTGGATTTAAATAGTTCAGGACAAACTCACTGGAAAGGTAAAATGTGAGCTAGTATTTCAGGAGATAAGTATGCTAGGCAAAATAATGCCTCTCCCCAAAGATACCCTAATCCCTGGAATTTTAAATGTGTTATCTTACATGGCAAAAGGAATTTTTAGATATTAATAAGGTTACCAACCCTGAGATGAAGAGATTATCCAAGTGGCCCAATCTAATTACACTGAGTCCTTAAAAATCAAAGCACCTTTCCCGGCTTGGGTCATAGGGATATACGACAATGGAAGAAGGATCAGAGAGACAAAATCTTTTTTGCTTTGAACATAAAGATAAAGCACCACAAGCCAATGAATGTGGGTGACCTCTAGAAGGTGGAAAAGGAAAGGAAATTAATTTACTTCTACAGCCTCCAGAACACAGACCTCCTAACATCTGGATTTTAGGCAAGTGAGACCTGTGTCTGACTTGTGACCCACAAAACTGTAAAACAGTAAATCTGTGTTACTTTAAACTGTTAAATTTCTAACTAATAGAGTGAGCTTATGAATCAAGGAGCAATGGTAAGGTCAGTGAATCTGGAGAGGTACAGAATTAGATGATGTCAGAGTGGAGCAGAGGATAAAGATTACAAAGGGCCTTGGTGGCCAGTTTAACAACATTGGTTTTTACTCTGAGATGAGAAGCCACTTTGAATTCTTAAAACAGAGGAGTATGATCTATCTTACATCTTAAAGGGATAGTTACTCTGTGGAAGGGTACGAACAAAAACCTAGAGCTCACTGGGGAGGCTCTTTGAATGACCCAGATGATGGTGGCTTCAATAAAGGCAATAGTTATGGAGATAAGTGCTTAGGTAAATATTTTGAAACTGAGCCCGAAAGATTTCCTGGTGTCCTGAATGATGGGTGTAAGAGATGTCTCGAGGTTCTGACCTAAGGAAATGAACAGCTGTTTCGTTACCTGAGATGGAGAAGACTATGTGCAGACTTAGGAAAGAGAGAATAGAAGCTTAGCTTCAGATATGTTAAACTTAAGATACTTATTGAAGAGACAGCTGGTATGTTGTTGGATATATGACTTCTAGAGTTAAGGAAATGATCCACAATGGAACTATAAATCAATATCATCAGGGGGAGTTAGGTGGTATTGGAAGATGTGAGAGCAGAGGCAATCACCAAGGGACGAGGGTGGGCAGAAAGAGAAAAGATCTAAGACTGGACCCTAAAAAGCCCTAAAGTCAAGAGATTAGGAATGAGCAAAAAATCCTGAAGAGAGGTAGCTAGTGAAGTAGGAAAACAGAGCAAAACAGGAAAAGTATGTATCTTGGAACCAAGTGAAGTGTTTCAAGAAGGTGAGTGCGTGTGTGCAGGCTCAGTTGTGTCGGACTCTTTGAGACCCCATGGACTTTAGCTCGCCAGCCTGCTCTTTCCATGGGATTTTTTTCAGGCAAGAATACTGTAGTTGGTTGCCATTTCTTCCTCCAGGGGATCTTCCCAACCCAGGGACTGAACCCCCATCTCCTGTGTATCCTGCATTGGCTGATGGATTCTTTACCATTGAACCACCACCGGGAAGCCAAGAAGATGGGTGATCAATGACAAATGTAGTTTTTAGATCAAGTAATATGAGGACTAAGACTTGACCAGTGTTTTAAGCAACATGAAAGTAACAGATACCCTTAAAAAAAAAGGTAGTTTCAAAATAGTGAGAATGTGGAAATGTGGAGTGCTGATGATCCAGAAACACGGTTTAAGAAAGCCTGGAAAGCAAGGAACTGACATTAGTAAATGATGAGAAACATCTCAAGGAGATTTGGTGGTAATAGCTACATCAGTCTTGGAGAAGGAAGAACCTATAAAAGCATTTAAAAATGTTGTGCATTGCATTTTCTTTAATGTTATGGGAAAATGAGGACACAAGACTTAGACCTCCACCAGTGCTGGTGTGAAGTATGCTAACCTGGACACACTGAACTTATAGATATTGGCTTTGGTCTTATTTTTATATCTTGTTATGCCAGTAGAGTTACTGAACCAATATCTTTGTACTTGCCAATAAACTATCCTAAACTATCTTTGCACAAATAAGCAAGATTTACTCGAAAAAGTACTGCTGCCAGAAAACTAAGTCTAACTATATACATATGAATGCAACATAACCCCCTTACTTGGCTTGATAAGGTTTTTTTAAAGTGAATTATTTTCTCTTTTATGGTAAAAACTTTGTAGTTTCCTATTAAAAGGGGCAGCAGGAAATGTATGCTTGGAGAGGGATATGTTTTTTGTTTCATTTTTCTCCTTAAATATTGTGGGTTTTTCCCTCTTTGACCACTTGTAGAAGATCTCCTGAGTGGTATGGAATGACTTGGCAACATCTTTAGAAATAAAAAGCAAAATCCTGTAGTTTGGGGATTTTCTAGCAATATTATCTGGAGAATTATATTTCTTCTGGGCTTATACATGGCTTTCCTCAAATTATTTTCTTTTATGGGTAATAATCACACCTCCCTCTTGATTTTTTCATCGAATATGGCAGAAAATATTCCTGATGAGTAACTAAAAGTTTATTTTATCTGAAGAAGTATGATGAAAGGGAAATATAATTGAACTTGGCGTTTCAGAAAATATGGTTTCAGAAAATATTCTCAAGTAGTTACACAAATTTAGTATGAGCAAGGTGACATCTCAACTCAGTAGGCAAAGAATTTTTTAAAGTAAATGGTGTTAGAACAGTTGTGTGTCCATCTAGAAAAAGATAAGTTGGTTTTATACTTTTTACTATACACAGAGGTAAATTGCATATCAATTTAAGTTTACATTAACAATAAAGAAATTATTAAGAGAAAATATATCCTTAGGTTAAAAAAGGCCTAATTTACAATCTAGAATAATTTTTAAAATTGCTAAAATTAATCATTTTGACTATCAAAAATATAAAAAAGTCTGAATACCAAATTGAAAAAAAAGAGCCCAAAATCGAAAGGCAAACGACAGAGAAAAAGCTATTTGTAATTTATAACTTAAAAAGAACAGAGCTGAGAGTAACATGCTCCTAGACTTCACACTATACTACAAAGCTATAGTAATTAAAACAGTGTGGCTCAGGTACAAAACCAGACACAAAAATCAGTGGAGCAGAATAGAGAGGCTACAAATTAACTCACACACTTATGGTCATTTAATCTATAACAAAGGAGGCAAAAATATACAATGGGGAAGAGACAGTTCTTCAATAGGTGGTGCTTGGTAAACTGGACAGCTCCATGTAAAAGAATGAAATTTGAACATTTTCTCACACCATGAACAAAAATAAACTCAAAATGTACTAAAGACCATTAACCATAAAACTTCTAGAAGAAAACATAGGCAGAACACTTTGCCTAAATCACAGTAATATTTTTCTTTTTGGATCTGTCTCCTCAGAAGCAAAAATAAACAAATGGGACCTGATAAAATTAAAAAACTTCTGCAGAATACAGAAAACCATCAAAAAATGATAACATACTGAATGAGAGAAAGATATTTTCAAATGATATGACAGATAAGGGATTAATATCTAAAATAAATAAACAGCTCAAATAACCCAATGCCAAAAACAATCCAAATAAAACATGGGCAGAAAACTTGAAAAGGCATTATTTACAAAGAAGACACACAGATGGCCAACAGGCCCATGAAATGATGTTCAACTTCACTAGTCATCAGAGAAATGCAAAATCAAAACAATGGTATCACCTTACACCTGTCAGAATTGCTATTATCAGCAAGACAACAAATAACTGATGTTGGTGAGGATATGGACAAAAAGGAACACTTGTATACTGTTTGTGGTAATGCAAATTTATGCAGCTACTATGGAAAACATGAGTTTTTCTCAAAAAATTAAAAATAGAACTATCATCTGATCCAGAAATTCTAATTCTAGAATTAGAAAAAACAACAGCACTCATTTGAAAAGATACATGCTCACCAATGTCCATAGCAACATTATTTACAATAGCCAAGATATGAAAGCAACTGTCTATCAATAGATTAAACAGATAAACACTTACTCACACACACACACACACACACACACACACACACACGAATACTACTCAGTCATAAAAAATAAATTTTACCATTTGCAACAACA
>SJYC01113056.1:0-19218 GCA_006408675.1 Madoqua kirkii
CATTTGCTATTGTTTTCTCCCATTCAGAAGGCTGTCTTTTCACCTTACTTATAGTTTTTAAAATCAAAATTATTCAAGCTAACTTTTAAAAAGACAGATAATAAAATCATAGGATAAACATAAATGGCAGAATCAATATATATACATATATATTATTTTGGTGAATCTTGTATGAAAAGGAAGGAAAGCATAGATATATATCTTAGCTGATTGTTACACACTATGGAAAGAAAGAGTATACATCTCTAATACCAGTGGAACACACTATATATAAATACAAGGCTGACATGATCGGTAATACTTGGGAATTCAAAAATGCATAGCCATCTGCTGAATTACTTATCTGGAGTTCAGTTTGGTAAAAATGTCTGTTTCTTATGCGTACCCAAAGTCCTCACTAAGAACTGAGACCAGAGAATTACTGTGGTTTCACTACAAAGTTTCAATGGGTTTCATAGAAACATTTCTAGATTACACTGGAAATTGTTATAAATATTTCCTTATGCCTCTGTCTTCCACTTAGCTGAAAAGAATCTCCTTTCTTTCTGATCTTCAATCATTGCTGAAGTGTTACTTATCTGTCCTTGTAATGGCTCCTGGATGCCATGTCCGGCAACCTTGTGCTATGACCTCAGCATGACAGCTGTTCCAATGGTCTTGGCTGAGGCTCTCGCATTTACTCACCCAAAGAAGCAGAATATTGGCTCTGTGCACTTACTGTATGCCTGCTACCCCTGGCTGTCAGTCTCCTGACAGGTTCTCTGTCAATTTTCTCAAGTAAAGGTCCTAAGGGAGGCTTTTCCACACAGATGGACTGCACGATGTGACCCACATCTCCTTAGCATGAGAGCAAACATTATTGCCCTGAACCTTTAAAGTTCATGCTTATGAACCCCAAGTGGATCTACAAATAGCTAGAGTGAGAATAATTATACTCAAGCAATTCTAGGTGAATTATGAACACAAAGTACAGGTTAGGGACCCCTTGACAATTAGTCTAAAATTCAGATAGTTACTAAATAGAAAATAAAGTATTCTTAGAATACTATTTGAGTCATTTTTAGAGGCTCAAAAAACACATAGCTTTAAACAAGGGAAATTTTAAAACATCATAAAATTCTGGCATTGAATGATTTAAAATAAACTCCTTTATTTTGCAGATAAGGAAACTATAACTCAAGGATTTTCCCCAGGTCACTGTGGCTTTCAACTAGAAGCCACACTTCCCCATACTTTTATAATACATATCTTGAAAGACAGGCTCCAAATTAGGATTTCAGTATCTAAGTACTAAAAGCAAATTTTATTTCTCACTTTTAATCTTTATTTCTGGTGTCCACTTAATAGAAACCTTCCTCTCTTTCCTATCTTCACAGTCTTACCTGATTTTCATAAAAAGTACCTTCCTCTCCAATTAAAAAAAAATAAAAATAAAATAAATTTTTTTAAAAGTAACTTCCTATCCAATGGTGGGGTTATTTGACACCTTAAGGGATTTGGAGACCTTCAGGATAAGTTCCTACATGCCAAACCATATAAAACATGACTATAAATAACTATGGCTATAAAAACCAGACTACTTGCCCACAGCCTAAGAAGAATCAGACCAGGAAAAAGAAATTAGGCAGAAGACCCATTTAGGTACGTCCCTCTATATCCAATATGTGTGTGTCTGTGTGTCTGTGTATGTGTGAGTGATATGGTGAGAATGATAACTCTTTTCAGCCATCAGTATTATACCTGTAACTTCTCACCTGAACAATCTGACAGTTGTTAAAGGAGACAAAGAATTCATAAACTCAGACTGCCGTCCCAAAGACCTGGGTTCAAATCCTTGTTCTGATACTTCCCTTCTTTGTGCTTTGGGGAAGGCTCTTAATTCCTTCAAACTTGGGTTTCTTCCTTTGTGACAGGGAAGTAATCATGTTTCCCTCTCAGGGATCATGGTAAGGTTGAAATTACATAGACAGGCAAAGGGTCTGTATTCACAGAGGCCCAATTAGTGTAATTTTCATTTGTTTTTATAAAGTAAGACTACATTAATAATAGGGGAAATGCAAACAGTACAGAGCAAATCAGATTGTTGTTTTTGTTTCTTTGCAGACCAGTTATGTTTAAAAACCCTTTCCAAGAATACTATAAATTCTCCCCAAACTCCAAGTGGAATTCTTCCTAATGCCATTTGAAAGTTCACTGGGTTTAAGAAACTCTGTCTGGGGATGCCATATCTGATAGAAGCACTGGGCAAAATTTTTGGCCTGGTTCATTTTTGACCCCCTGAGATTTATTCTTTTCCCCTCCTCCTCCCTTCTCTCTCATTCTGTTTTTCTTCTTCCTGGCACTGCCCCTAATAACTTCTTGGGCAAAAGGAGTTTTGTTTTGTTTTGTTTTTTTTCCTTTGTAATAGTTTTTGCCCTTCTTCAACAGGTCTGGTAAGAACTAAAGGGGATGAGGCATAAATGGATGAGAGAACATCATCTACGCACCCCCACTCCTCTCAGCCCCAAAGAGTGCTCTTCAGTAACCTCTGTCATGATCCTCCTTTCCTTTCTGATTCAGCTTTTTCATCTGTTCGGGGCAAGGGTGAAAGGACACTGGGCGGAGCCACGCTACTTGCACTAGGAAATCTCCCAGTAATGCAAGGACATCAGGGAAAAAAACAAGAAAGAAAAAATAGAAGCATAGAGGCGAAACTGCTGCCAAAAAATTGTTATTGAATCCTCTTGGATTTATTTAGAGCATACTGCTCTGCACATAAATATGAAATCAAACAAATCTCTAAGCCAGTCTATTTAGACCAATTTGATATTTCAATGGAAACTAAAGCTATGGTTTTGTGATGCCAAAATATCTGGATTAAAAGTGAAAAACTATGTCAATAAAGAAATATCTGTTAAGCCTATTACCCAAAACAAGCCCTGTGCTTGGGCACTGATGAGAGGATAAGAGAAGTAGACTAGAGTGCTTCTTTTTAAGGAACTTACCGTTATGGCAGTAATAATAATGATAACATCCTGGCTATCAGCATGCCACCACTACATGCTAATCATTCTCTTATCATTTTGTCTCCTATTTTTTTCCTTACAGTTTTTATCAACTATATCTCTATCCATCTGTCCTTCCATCTGTCCTTTTATCCATCCATCCATTTACAGCTCTCTTCCTCTCTCTCCTTTTATCTACCTATTAAGAGATTATTTTCTTCGTCAAGTTAAGTTCACGTAAACTCCTTGAGAAAGGGAGTTTGGTTTAGTTTACTGCTATTAACTCTGGTCCAAGAATGGAGCCCTGACACTAACTAATGATACAGAACTAATGAGATATTCATGAGAAGATAAGAAAATCTTAATAGAGAAAAGATATCTTCATGGAGAAAAGACATCTCCAGCTAAACATATAGATACAATTTGGATGGATAAGAGGATGGACACAGCATGCCACCCTTCTAAGCCAAGGCTGGAATAGCACAGCATAGACAGTGTGGAAGAAATAGTCCCAGCCTCTCAATGTGAATGTACAGGACACCAATGTCTAGCTGCCTGGATTTAGGTAAAGTATTAGAACTATTTCTTTAATTCACAGAAGTTAATATCATTCAAATATGGTTTCCAAGTATATGTCCTACCTTTTTAGAAGCTTGCAACCCAGGATCTTCATTTAAGGAATGAATCCTCATCATTTATCCAAATAATTGAAACTCAAACTTTAGGGAATTCAGAGAATGAGTAGCTACAACTGATGCCTAGCTAGTCTTTGATTTCCTTTCAGATCTATTTGTCTTCCCTGCTTTATAGCCTCTAATAATATAACACAGTACACACTCCTTTCCCTCCTTTTCACTGAAACCTACCTAATGTATGGTTGTACATGACAACATGATCAACCTGTGAAGACATGTTGCTAAATAAAATAAACTGGTAATGGAAGGACAAAATGCTGCATGATTTCACTTTTACATGAAATGTAAAACAGCCTCATAGAATGAGACTATGCTGGTTGCCAGGAACTGAAAGGAAGAAGAAGGGGAAGTTTCTAATCAAAAGGTAAAAAGTCTCAATTATGAAGATAAATAAGTTCTAGGGATTTTCTAGACAACATTGGCCCTATAATTAGCAATACTGTACACTTAAAATTTTCTTACAAAGGTAGATTTCATGTTATGATCTTTGTTCTTACCACAATAAAATAACATTAAATAAAAATAAAGATAATCTAATAAACAAATCTTGTGACTAGAAACCCTGTCTTCTGTTTGTTCTACAGGTCACAAAGTCCCCACACACAAGGCCACACACTTATTCTTTGGTGATAACCCAAGATCCTAGGCACAGGTTTCAGCCCCACAGAAGCTATATAAGAGAGTTAATTTTGAAGATAACTGATTATTGAGAAAGAAACCTATGAGTTTATTCTACAACTTTCATAGTTGTTGAAAGTTACTCAAAACTTTCATAGTTTAGAAAGAGTACAAAACTAGAATCTAAGAATCATCATCATTTCTTATTTAAGCAAGAAGTATCAAAAATAAAAGTTACATTCCACCTTCAAACATGTTGGCCACTATTATATGCATGTAATGTGTCTAGTTATATATACCTACTATTAAAAGCAGTTAGATTTAGGTATAGTTTGAGCTATGTTAAAGGGACCAAATACATAAATGGGTGACCTGGGTTAACAGTGGACTCCTGATAGAAACAAAGAAGTTCAATATTCCTGACCTTGGACCCTTTATTAAAGCACATTACAGAATAAGCACAACTCCCCAGCAATTTTGCAACTTAAACAGTTTGGTATTAATTCTTCTATTGAGGCAATCATTTTTATGTAAATAAATATTAGCTTGGCAGTACAAATTATCACCCTGGTGAAAAATATAGTGGCATTTCATCATTTCTCTTTTATGGGCTTCTTTTTTCCCTGCTGTCTCTTAATTCAAAGGTTCATTTTTGTCTTAAAGTCTTCTCATGCCCTCGTTTTCCTGGTGGCTCTGGGTCATTTTGCCAATGTACAATTAGGCAAAATGCAATTTTCTAAATGTCTCATTCTATGAAAGCAATCCCCTGAAAAAGATAGCTTTTTGCAAATTGCTTTTTGGTAATATAGTTCATGGTCCTCCCTGGATGAGTAACCTTATCCACTCACAAGGACCGAACTACAACTCTATACTCATGTCTCCCACATCCACTTAAATATTCAACTTGTTCCCTAGACACATTAAAATTTATATGTCTAAAAGTCTCCTTCTCATTATTCTTAGTTCTAAGTTGTCCTTCTAGTTTTTCAGACCTCAGCAAAAGTACCACTTGTCACCAACTTTCCCAAATCAGGAACCTGAGTCATTATAGAGTCATTTATCCACTCCTACCCTTCACACGCAATTAATTGCCTAATCCTGCTGATTTTAACCCCCTAATTAAATATGAGAAGGCAATCATCAGATCTCTGTTCCCCATAGATGCCTAAATATCTCTCAGCCAATCACCTTCTTCATTATTGTTGTCTCTTGATAAAGGTTCGGCCTGTCCTGTCTCTCTCTAGGCCACTCCAGGACTATGCCTAGAGACTAAAATTAGATTTCCCTTTACATCTTTCCTTTACTTTGCTACCAGAATGAGCTATACTCCAATATTGTAAATTATTTTCAGGCTCCCTATTTTCTATAGCAATGGTGCCAAAAGTATATTCCATGAAACACAAATCTTGCAAGATGAAACACAAAACTACAAGATGATCTGTGTTTAATTAAGTTTAGAAAATGCTGCATAATATATCCTTATTTCCAACATCATAAAGGCCACTCACATAGTAAAGGTCCTGAAAAGACATGAAGAAACACATAGCATTTTATAACCCAGTATATTCCACAAGCATTTGACTCGCGAGCTCTTTTTTTCCCCGAAGTAACAGTTACTTTGTTAAATAAAGTTAGGTAAATGGATTGACTCTGTCCACGACTCCAGTCTTATTTTTTGCTCTCTCTACCCTACAGTTCATATCCTGAGAATCTGTATGACTTGCACTCCTCATGAGCACCATGTTCCTTCACGTGTGTCGCTGGCTGCCATTACCTAAAATTCCCTATTCAAAACCTATCAACCACTTCCACCTTCTGACTAATTCCTACTCATCTTTCAAAACACATCTCAAGTTTCATCTCCTCTAGGAAACATTTTTTGACCTGTCTAACCTATGTTTGGTTTTTCTCACAATGTCCCCCTACTCATCATAGCACTTACCAACTTTTAACTAAAACTAGCTTTTTCCCTATTTCTGCAATCTCCTCAGGGACCAAATCATTAGTACAGAGTGAAGTGAAGTGAAGTGAGGTCGCTCAGTCATGTCCGACTCTTTGCAACCCCATGGACTGTAGCCTACCAGGCTCCTCCCTCCATGGGATTCTCCAGGCAAGAGTACTGGAGTGGAAAGTTAAAGACTCAAAAAACAGTCACTGAACTGAAATAAACGAACCCATAATGAAAGTAATAGATGATAATATAAAGTTGTTAACAATCTGTAAAATATCAGAGTTCCTCAATATTTCAAAAATATATTTAAAAAACCATTTTCTTTTAAAAATGTTTATAGTATATACCTTATTTCTTTAAATAATGTCATTATTTAGTAATGTTATTGATGATCTGCAATAAAATTTTCCTTCTCATCTACATTTGCTTTTTTCAATAATAAATGAGAGATTTTTTTTTTCTTTGTTAAGAATGAGGAAGAAAAAGAAACTGCTTGAAAATATTCACCATGGCAAGTTTCTACTATGGAAATTAGCCAACACCACTTTGGATTTGAAATATAAACACTAACTAAAATCAGTGTAAAGACATTGAATCCATGTCTTTGCATGACCTTAACTGAACAACAGCTGTTCTTGATTTTATTTGCTTTAAACCTACCAAACCTGTTTAGGCCATGAAGCAGGTCTGAGCCAAGCCTCCTATATTTAGCTGTACATAAAAGATGACAGCTTTTCTTCTGAGTGAATTGACCTCATGCCATGTTTCTCCATAAACCTCAACTTCCTTGTATTCAAGATCTAGATTTCCAAGAGTGAGCAGAGATTATTGACCAACATTGACAATTATATATAACTTTTTATATATTTATATTTAATATTATATTTAATATTTAACTTTAATTATATTATAACTTACTTATGAATACATGTGGTGCCCACAAGTGTAACAGATAACAAACGTTTAGGCTGACTATTCACTAATGCTAACTGACTTACCTCATAGAAAAGAAGATATTTCTTTCATTTATTTTATTCACTCACCTGATAAATATATGCTGAGTATAAGTATATGGCAGGTGCTATTTCTTTGGGAGGAATGATGCTAAAGCTGAAACTCCAGTGCTTTGGCCACCTCATGCGAAGAGTTGACTCATTGGAAAAGACTCTGATGCTAGGAGGGATTGGGGGCAGGAGGAGAAGGGGATGACAGAGGATGAGATGGCTGGATGGCACCACTGACTCGATGGACGTGAGTCTGAGTGAACTCCAGGTGTTGGTGATGGACAGGGAGGCCTGGCGTGCTGCAATTCATGGGATTGCAAAGAGTCAGACATGACTGAGCGACTGAACTGAACTGAACTGATGCTGTCACAAAGAACACAGTATGATAATAACAGTCTTTGTGACCCCATGGAGAGTATAGTGTGAAAGTAACATCTCTGTGACCCCATGGACAGTTGCCTGCCAGGCTCCTCTGTCCACGGGGATTGTCCAGGCAAGAATACTGAAGTGGGTTGTATTGCCCTCCTCCAGGGGATCTTTCCAACCCAGGGATCAAACCCAGGTCTTCCTGCATTGCAGGATGATTCTTTAATGTCTAAGCCACCAGGGAAGCCTGATAATAACAGTCATAATGCTATAAATAATAGCTGCATGAATTAAGTACATACAGTGAGTAAAGTGCTAGGCTAACTCATGTATGTTTATTATTGCAGTTGACCTTTAACACAAAACTGTGAAGTCAGTGCATTGCCATCCCTTTGATATATTAGGACACTGAGATTTTGAGACATTGGTACAGCACTGGAAATCACAGAGCTGGCAAACATCAGAGCCACATCAAATCCAGACAGCCTGTCTGTTGAGAAGTCCCTTAGCTTGATTATCAAGCAAAACAACCTATCAGTGGTCACACAGTATCACTCTACCATCAAACTTTTCACAGACATGTTCCTTGCCTGAACAATAATGTGCTGCATCGAACAGAATTGACCAGGAACTATGTCAGGGGTTTTGAAGTGACAACAAAAGCAGAGGAAATAAAATTAAAAAATTTTTTTTAATTAAACAACTTTGAAGCATAGGTACTGGCAAGTATTTGATGAATATTAACTGATTGTGGTTAATGATAAACTGTAGTTAATGTGGTTGTACTGTGTGACCTTTGAGGTACCTTCCAAATAGGAGATTCTATGATTAAAGAGGTGGCTTAATCTAGTTGTTTCTAGATTCCATCTTAAGACTGTCTCTTGAAAATTGCATTTAACTCAGGCTATTTTCAAAGAAATAACTTGGACTAAGCAAGACACTCAGTCATATTTATAGCAAACTGAAGAAGTCATCTGCAAAGGAATGGACAGTTAGGACATAGTTTGTCTCAGCTTGTATCCTGTGAGAAAATAGCTCAAGATAAAAAAAAAGTAGAGCTAATCTATTGTATGGCATCATGGAAGGGTGGTCAGGAAGACAACCAGTTGCATAACAAATGACTTTTCTAGGTAGTAAACTATCTAAATGGTGATGTCTTCTATAGATCCAACATACTAGAATTTGTTTTGTAGGAATTTGATCAGTGCAGTAAGTTATGGTAGATCTTGAATGCACAAAGAATGCAATTCTCCAACATTCATCTTGTAAATATCCTACCCTACCCTACCCCTTGGCTCACTTAGCCATATATATCCTCCCCACAGGCCAAAAAATAAAATTGTTAGAACTATGTATTTCCTGACTAATTTATTATGATGGTTTTGGGGGTTATACAATATTCCCAGCCCAAGAGCCACTCACTGGCAAGGGAAAATAATCCCTTTTTCAATTAACAAAGAAAAAATATCAGACTAAATTTCAAGCTATTTGACCATTTTGACCTTGGTCTTAGACCTTCTTCACATTTCCCCAAGCTCAGAGGTGAACTCCAAATCCCACTGTGGAGTTTAGTTTTGTTTAAAATACTATTTAGTGGGAAAAAAATTTTTTTCTACCTCTCCTGGAATTTAAATGTCAGTACGGTAATAACCAGGTGCCAAGGTGATAGGTTGCTATAACATAACATGATCCAAAGTCCATTTATACACAGAAGTTCTGGGCTTTGTGTCAAGAATTAAAATGTCGTACACCAATTCCTATATCCTGAATGTATCTTTTACCCGTGGGAAGCAACATTTTCACAGGAATTTTTGGAGCTGGGTCAACCAGTGACCTGAAATTACATTTAAGTCCAGTGTCCCTATGTTCCTTAAAGAGGCATTTATAGAAAACCAAATAAAATGTCTTACATAAGCCAGTAAAAATTGTAGCAACAAAATGATCATACTATAATCACTGCCATTGGAAAAAAAAAAAAAGCTTCTGTGAACAGAACTAGAGAGTACACCAACAATTTAGCTCCTGATGAAAATGTTACAACTTTAATCTGCCTTAAGGACTCAAATTCTAGTTACTAAAAGCACCACCTTGGGTAACAGATCTTGATTCAAATCCTGCCTTCCTCACTCACTGGGTGACTTTGAATATGCAACAGAAGTCTCAGTTCTGCAACTATACCCCATAGAATTATCACATGGTTTAAATGTGATAATGTATTTAGAAGTTCTCACTATACTGTTTTGGCTCACAGAAAGGACTCAGTAAATATTGGCTGTTAGTCTACAAATTCAACCAACAAGTATGGAAAGCCTACAATTATCAGGGACTAAGCTAACAGGAACAAATAAAAAAAGAACTTAACCAAAACAGTGTTTTAAGTTTTATTTTTTTTAAAATGTTTGTGATCTTGGGTATTTTTCCATTGGCCTTATTTCCTCCAACGGCTTGTATGCTACTCTATATGCCATACCTGCAATTTCTTTTGATTAGTTCTAGCATACAATAGTTACTTTCTGGTTGACTAATTTTTCTCTGCCACAGGCATGTTCTGAAAGTTTATGAGGTATATACTCAACCAATAACATAGTTAAGGCTCAGTCAGACTTCCTTACACTTTGGATCACTGCTGAGATCGTATCATGGACATCTGTACATATTGACAGGATTAGAGGACCTTAATGAAAGCAAAATCTCTGAAAACTAACTTGTCCTCCCAATAAGGTGCCTTCACCCCAGAAGAGACGTGTCTTTTTCAGAACTGTTCAAGACATCAGGGATCAGGATCTCATCAGGATTTAGCTGCTGTCCAGTCTTCACTTACCAAATTTGCCACTGTGACAGAGTAGGGAAATGTTACTTTCCTAGGCTGGAATGGTAGTCCTGCGTTGTCACTGACTAATGACAGGAAACCAATTAAGTCACAATTTCTCTGGGTCTCAGCTTTCTCACTAAGAAACTAAGAGAATCAAACTAGATGAGTACTAAGGCCCATTGCAGTTTTTAAACTCCTTGATTCTTTGGCTCACTTTACAGTTAATGTTTAGATTATCTGATGAATGCAAAACAAACCATGTTTTTATTTAAAACTTAATATAAGCATTTATAGGGCTTCGCTGGTGGCTCAGATGGTAAAGAATCCACCTGTAATGCAGGAGACCTGGGTTCAATCCCTGGGTCAGGAAGATCCCCTGCAGAAGTGAACGGCAACCCACTCCAGTATTCTGGCCTGAAGAATTCCATGGACAGAGGAGCCTGGTGAGCTACAGTTCATGGGGTTGGGAAGAGTCAGACGTGACTGAGCAACTGACAAGCACACGCACATAAGCATATATTTTTTTTTTTAACTTGTGTGAATGAAAATTTGAGTTGAGGGTTAGAAATTTTCCTTAAAAATACTTCTTACTATGTTTCAGTTCAGTCATTAAGTCGTGTCCAACTCTTTGAGACCCCATGCACTGCAGCACGCAAGGCCTATTCCCCGACTACGAACTAACTCCAAATAGCTACTTGAGAAACCTTTTCTTAAGGAACTACTCGGAAGAAATAATTGTGTAAGTAGAGGCAGGATGACAATGAAAATTTTAAAATCAGAAAAATCTAGTTTCAAATTCAAGGTTCATGGTATCGTCCTGGGTATATAATATAATCTCCTGGGCCTCCATTTTCTCACCTGTAAGGTTGGGGATAACATGTACCTCCTAAGGCTGCTATAAGATTAAATAAGACACATAAGGCATCTAGCACAACAACTGGTTCGTGATAAACACTCAACTATTATCCACTATCTATTTCTCTTTCTAAATTCTTTGCACTAAGGACAAGAAATTCTTGTTTCAAAACAACAAGAGTTAATTTGATAGACTGTGAATCTCTTCAGTCTAGGAAGGCAGTATTTTATAGTGGTTACCAGTATGTACTTTAGGGTTTTATAGACTTGCATTCAAACTCAAGCTTTGTCATTTATAACCTTTAGGACCATAGGCAATTATTTAAGTTCCCTGAGGTATACAGTTTTTCATCTGTAAATTAGTTATTGTAAGGCTTAGAAGAGAGAATGCAGTGAAGTATCCATATCATCATAACAACACAATAAATGATAGCTATCTTTATTAGGCTTATGTCCTCTAAACTTGAAACAGTAACTAGAATAAAGAAAAAATCAATCAATATTTTTGAATGAATAATTGGGCAAATAATTGTTCCTTGGTTGATGAACAACACCCAGAATCTCCGTGTGTCTTCTGGGAGCAAGGCAGGCCCTGGAATCCCACAGCTTCCTATGGAAGGCATGCCATTTTCAAAGACGTCTTTCTTGACATGAAAACAATGCCGTGTAAACCACTTGTGTTCTTTTTATGGAACCAGCTAGGGATTCCTCAAGTTTTTTGTTCTCAGGTAAAAAAAACTGTTCCATGACATTTTTCATGGATGTACCCTTGTTGTCTGTAGTCAGTCAAGTATTTTTGGGGTGTGTGTGTGAATGGAGTGGTGGGTATGGCTAAAACTTTGGGAAATCTGATATAAAGGTTAAATCTGTCCCACAGAGTAATCATGAACTGGCTGCATAAAACAGATCTAAAAATTGTTTGCTTACATAAATATATTGAAAGTTAAGAAACACTGGCAGTTAATTAGATTTAAAAAGCAACAGTAACAAAATAACACTAGAGTATTTATACTTTGCAGGGTAGATATCCTAGAATTCAAAAGTACCAAGAGCTCTACTACTAGAAATTTAAAATTGTATCATCATTTTAGACTAACATTTAAAAAACAATAATAATGTGTGAGCTCCCTCTACTGGATCTTTGGACTGTGAAAGCCAGAAAGAGGTTTTAGTACTTTATATTTACCTAATCAATTGGATTATTCATAGTGATGAGATTAACACAAAGAAGTGATGATGATCCATTTCAAAATTGACAATAAAACAATTTACCAAATAAACTGGAATTGGTTGGGGATACCTTTTTCTATTAGTTGTTTTTAAAGGGATTTTATTTGGTCTTAAGTAGGAGGCAGCAGATTTGTTTCATTTTATGTTTTAAAAAAGAGGCATTGATTTTCTTTGGAGAGGGGTCGCATGTGGTACATGGTACCTGTTGTCAGGGTAACCATGTCCTCTGTCTATACATGTCAAGGTCAGTTGCCTCATTTAGAGACAATCACTATCAAGTCAAAGGAAACAGAAAATGCAAATTATGACATTCAGGCTGTTTCAGATAAACTACAATGTGATTTATCCTGCAACTCAACTCAGAAAAGCTTTCATTTTAATAATGTATTTCTTTAAATGTTACAAATATTACTGTCTTCTTAAAACAATTATGTTCTGGTAAATACGTAGGCATCTCTTTTGCATTGGGGGCTTTCTATATTTATTGAACTTGGAAAGGAGATGTGAGGCCGAAATGTTTTTTAATAAAATTAGAGCTTTTCTCTTCCAAGAGTTATAAAACATTTATTCAGAACTCTATAAAAATATTACCCCACTTAGCCATGGACCAGTTCTGAATAAGGTTCTTTTCTTTTTAGTGCTCAATGATCCTGAATTTAGATGCTGTGTTTAAAAATTACTTGCTGAAGGAAGACTATAATTAATATAAAGAATACTGAATTCCACTTTGAGAATGGTAAGTTATTGGCTGGCTTTCTGTGTTAACATGAAGAACAGAAATAGAATTTCTTGCAGAAGGCTGGATTTTGATCTGTTCTTCAGTTCAGTGTAGACTTTTACAGTGAGATGCACAAAATATAAAAGTGAGTGCTCATGTATTCATTAAAAAGAAAAATTTGTTTTACTGTTTCATGAACTTTAAATTCTTGTTTATATTTTATTATAAATTTCTGAATTCATTAAATTTTTTAAACTATACATTACAGGTATTGATAGTAGCCTCCATATCACATACAGCCAAAAATACATCAATATATTTAAAATTAACTCTTCTATAATATCTCTGGAAAAGTAACTAAAACAATTACCTAAGTTGAAAAGTTTCACTAAATTAGTATCTTTAGGGATGAGATAGTTCCTTACTTTGCTTGAAAAAGCTAACACATATTTCCTCGGCTTTTTCATTTTTAATTTCCTCTTTTAAAGTACATTATGAAATTTAGAGGAATTTCAAAGGATATTCCTCTAGAGGAATGCATAGCTATTATTACTTCTTTTCATACAGGGTTTCCCCTTGGATTTACCTCCCAAGGGAACTGGAGAAACTAAGAGGAAAATGTATTTGGGGAAATATATCAATGTAAAATGAACTATAAATACAGTGACCACATGTTCCAATTTACTGGGGACAATCTTGGTTAATGCCTCTTTTCCTGGCATAATTATTAACCATGACATTTTATCCTCAAACATGTCTGTTTTAAAAGATAAATTATAAGACCATCTTATTTATAGTCTAAACACTTCTGACAACATTACCATTTGTTTTTTAGAATATCATTTCCAAATGTGCATTTACCTGAATTCTAATTCCTCCGTATTTCAAGATTTCTATGGTTAATATGCAGCAACCTTCTTGGAGAGTTACATTCACATATTTAAGCTGCTCAACTTCATGTGCTCCCAAAACTCCAAAAATTTTGGACTAATTACCAGCCCACCATTTTTTTTTTGCATAATACATAAGTATGCAAAAATAATAATAATGCAACATGGAGGTAAAAGTATCCAAGTTACATGAGAGCTCGCTTCCAATTATCACTGGATTCATAACCTCACTTATACACTTCTTTAGCTATATCCCACCTAAAGGAGGGGCTTCCCAGGTGGCTCAGTGGTAAAGAATCTGCCTGCCAATGCAGGAGATACAGGAGACAATGGTTTAGTCCCCGGGTTGGGAACATCCCCTGGAGCAGAAAATGGCAACCGACTCTAGTACTCTTGCCTGGATTCCATGGACAGAGAAGCCTGGTGGGCTGCAGTCCACAGGGTCACAAAGAGTTGGACAAGACTGAATGACTGAGCAAGGATGCATGCACCTGAAGGACTAAAATTGTGAGGAAACAAAGGTACTTGTTAAAATGCCAGGTCCGATAACTCTGCTAGAGAAAATCAAAGGGCTCCAATTTAAAATAAAAAGTGCTCATAAAGCAGAGATCTAAACTGTTTAGCTGGAAAATAGATCTCATTTCCCCATCCATTCTAATTAATTCTAAATTCCCATAATTTTCTAATTAATTAAGTTTACTCTATGTTTTCTGTCTTTCCAAGTAAATCACTTAAGTGCAAATATTTTGTCTGTTTTACTCAGTAATTTGGCTTTTATTCAGTAATTCATTCAAGCATCTAAAAAGAAGTTACCACAAAGTTTATGTTTAATCAATTTGTCTTGAATGAACAAATAAATGAACTCCTTAAAGAAAGTTTTAGTTATGGGACCTGGCTCACAGTGGCTATGATCTTTGAAGAACAAAGGAATGAAGGCATAGATTTATGAGAGCGCAGGTATGTGGCTGGATCTCAGAGAGGACACAAGACTGGAAAGGTATTTAGGAACAGTTCATGGAAAAACTTAAATGTCATGTTAATGGCCTAGTTACCATTTATTAGGTTATTACTATGGGTCATATGGGCTTCCCAAGTGGCACTAGTGGTAAAAAATCAGGCTGCCAATGCAAGAGATGCAGGAGTAATAGGTTTGATCCCTGGGTTGGGAAGATTCCCTGGAGGAGGGCATGGCAACCCACTCCAGTATTCTTGCCTGGACAGAGGAGCCTGGTGGGCTACTGTTCATAGAGTCACGAAGAGTCAGACACGACTGAAGCAACTAAGCAAGCAGGCATGCACACATGGATCATACAGTGTGTGGGAATAACAACATCTTCCTATAATCAACCCAGAAGGAAGTATTATTTTCCCCAGTTAGATGGGAAAACAGACTTTCATGAAGTTTAAGTAACTTGTCCCAAATTACACACAAGTTAGCCATAAAGCCTGGGTTCAAATTTAATTTTCTGTGACTTCAAAATGTATGCTTATCATGCTGCCTTTCATTAGGCATATAGAAAGCCATAAAGAGATATAAGCAGTGGAGTAAAATCTTTGCCTTGTGTTTTCACAGGTAATTCTCACCATTACGAATGATAGATTACACAAGATGATGAATGTTAGATCTTAGCAGCAGCTGGATTCCAGGTTTGGAACTCAGGACAGGTTTGTAGATTTCTTGGGCTTCCCTGGTGATTCAGATCATGAAGAATTTCCTTGGGATGCAGGAGATCTGGGTCCTGTCTCTGGGTCAGGAAGAACCCCTGGAAAAGGGAATGGCTACCCATTGTAGATTCCAGAGCTGGAATGTCCAAGACAGTGGCTATTAGCCTCATGAGACTATTGAGTGCTTAAAATGGGACTGCAATCAAGATTGCAGGGAAAAATACCAATAACCTCAGATATGCAGATGACACCACCCTTATGGCAGAAAGCGAGGAAGAACTAAAGAGCCTCTTGATGAAAATGAAAGAGGAGAGTGAAAAGCTGGCTTAAAACTCAACATTCAGATACCAAAGATCATGGCATCTTGTCCTATCACTTTACGGCAAATAGATGGGGAAATAGTGGAAACAGTGACAGACTTTATTTTGGGGGGCTCCAAAATCACTGCAGATGGTGACTGCAGCCATGAAATTAAAAGATGCTTGCTCCTTGGGAGAAAAGTTATGACAAACCTAGACAGCATATTAAAAAGCAGAGACATTACTTTGCCAACAAAGGTCCATCTAGTCAAGGCTGTGGTTTTTCCAGTAGTCATGTATGGATGTGAGAGTTGGACTATAAAGAAAGCTGAGCACCGAAGAATTTATGCTTTTGAACTGTGGTGTTGGAGAAGACTCTTGAGAGTCCCTTGGACTGCAAGGAGATCCAACCAGTCCATCCTAAAGGAAAGCAGTCCTGAATATTCATTGGAAGGACTGATGCTGATGCTGAAACTCCAATACTTGGCCACCTGATGTGAAGAGCTGACTAATTTGAAAAGACCCTGATGCTGGGCAAGATTAAAGGCAGGAGGAGAAGGGGACGACAGAGGATAAGATAGTTGGATGGCATCACTGACTCAATGGACATGAATTTGAGTTAACTCTGGGAGTTGGTGATGAACAGGGAGCCCTGGTACACTGCAGTCCATGGGGTTACAAAGAGTCGGACAGGACTAAGTGACTGAACTGAACTGAAAACGGGACTAGTCCAAATTAAGATGTGGTCAAAGTGGAAAGTACACACTGGATACTGAAAGACATGGTACACATAAAGGATGTAAACTGTTTCAAGAATAACTAATTAATAACATGTTGAAATGTTCATTATGGCTATTCTGAATTAAGTATGTTGATGTTTCTTTTAATTTTTGTATACTGGCTATTAGGAAAATTAAAATCACATATGTGACATGCATTTTATTTATCTTGGATGTTTCTATTCTTGTTATTGTCATAAAGGAGCCCCATGGAATCTGTAAAGGGTCACAGAAGGCACAGTCTAGAGAAATCAGTCAAGGGAAGAATCTTGTGAATATTGAGAGAAGCCTACATTTAGGTGCCAGGTAAAGAAAGAGGAGATGGCAAAGGAGACTAGAGAGTGATCCAGGATTACAATATCAAGATGGAAACTTGGTCATAGATTGCAGAAAGGCAAGGGATGATGACAAGAGAAAGAGCCTGCTAGATTTGCCAATTAGGAGGTAATTTGCTTTTAAGACTTTTCATAGAGTATTTCTGGTAGAAGCTAGATTGAAAAAGGGAATTGGGTGGGACTCAAGATACATTTTTAAGGAAAAAGATGATGTGAACATGTCTATAATTTTAGAGGAGGCGAAGAGATTAAAGGGGCTTCCCAGGTAGCACTAGTGGTAAAGAATCTGCCTGTCAACGCAGGGGATGTAAGAGATGAGTCAGGAAGATCCCCTGGAGGAGGACATGGCAACCAACTCCAGTATTCTTGTCTGGAGAATCCCATGGACAGAGGAGCCTGGTGGACTACAGTCCATAGGGTTGCAAAGAGTAGGATACAATTGAGAGAGACTTAGCACACATGCACAAAAGATTAAAGACTCAAAAGGAAGAGGAGATTGTTGACATAGTAAGGGTTTCCCAGGTGGCACCAGTGGTAAAGAATCTGCCTGCCAATGCAAGAGACATAAGAGATTGGTAAGAATGATCCCCCTGGAGGCATGGCAACCCATTCCAATATTCTGGCCTGGAGAATCCCATGGACAGAGGAGCCTAGTGGGCTTCAGTGCGTAGAGCTGCCAAGAGTAGGACATGACTGATAGACTCAAAAGGAGAGGAGATTGTTGACATAGTAAGGGTTTCCCAGGTGGCACCAGTGGTAAAGAATCTGCCTGCCAATGCAAGAGACATAAGAGATTGGTAAGAATGATCCCCCTGGAGGCATGGCAACCCATTCCAATATTCTGGCCTGGAGAATCCCATGGACAGAGGAGCCTAGTGGGCTTCAGTGCGTAGAGCTGCCAAGAGTAGGACATGACTGAAAAAGTTTACTGCACACACACTTGTTTCATAAAGCCAACTTGCAAAGGTAAGAATTCAGGATACTTTTTTTCTGATGCCACAGGGAAGGAAAGGAAATTCAGAGATTTCACATGATTTTATTTCCTATAGTCTCTCTGAAATGAACGAGATGAGGCTATAGTCAGAGTTAGAAGATTGAGGGTGAATTTGAGAGCTTGAGAAAGGCCTGGAAAAGACACAGTAGCATGTTTTCACTGTGGAATAATAAAAGCTCAGAAAATGAACAGTGAAGAGCCAGTGGAGTTTGGATAGCATAAATACTCAGCGGCATGGCTGACACAATGATACTGTTTCCGCCAACAGAGCTAAGTTTTCGTAGGCTTACGCAAGATTCAAAATTGACCAAGTAAGTGTGATTGAAGGATAAGGGATCTCTTCTCTTCCTTGTGTGAAAATAATGAAAATTATAGAACAGGATGCCCCGGTTCAATAAAAAATTAGCTTTCAAAGCCAAGAGGGAAGATTTAGGAGGAGGAAGGGAAGCATAGCCATTGTGTAGCATATACACTTTGCAAGTCTGGAGACTAATCTCATTGGTATGAAGCAGGGCCAGGGTCAGGTCAGTTCAGTTCAGTCACTCAGTCGTATCTGACTCTTTGTGACCCCATGGGCTGCAGCACACCAGGCCACCCGGTCCATCACCAACTGCCAGAGTTTACTCAAACTCATGTCCATTGAGTCGGTGATGGCATTCAACCATCTCAACCTCTGTCTTCTCCTTCTCCTCCTGCCTTCAATCTTTCCCAGCATCAGGGTCTTTTCCAATGAGTCAGTTCTTTGCATCAGGTGGCCAAGGTATTGGAGTTTTAGCTTCAGCATCAGTCCTTCAATGAATATTCAGGACTGCTTTCCTTTAGGATGAACTGGTTGGATCTCCTTGCAGTCCAAGGGACTCTCAAGAGTCTTCTCCAACACCACAGTTCAAAAGCATCCAGTTCTTCAGCATTCAGCTTTCTTTATAGTCCAACTCTCACATCCATATACGACCACTGGAAAAACCATAGCCTTGACCAGACAGACCTTTGTTGGCAAAGTATTGCCTCTGCTTTTAATGTGCT
>SJYC01113057.1:0-22536 GCA_006408675.1 Madoqua kirkii
TCTGAATATTCATTGGAAGGATTGATGCTGAAGCTGAAGCTCCAATATTTTGGCCACCTAATGTGAATCGCCCACTCATTGGTAAAGACACTCATGCTGGGAAAGATTGACGGCAAATGGAGAAGAGGGCAGCAGAGGTTAAGATGGTTGGGTCACATCACAGGTTCAATGGACATGAACTTGGGCAAACTCCAGAAGACAGTGAGGGACTGGAGGCCTGGGATGATGCAGTCAAACATGACTTAGCGACTAAACAACAACAACACCACGGTAATTCTATTTTAAACAAATATTGATGTATTTGGCTGCTTTTAAGTCTTATTAATAGTGTGTCACGCATGATCTTTCATTGCAGTGCACAGACTCTCTAGTTGCAGTGCTTGAACTTAGTTGCTGTGCAGCTTGTAGGAGCTTAGTTCCCTGATCAGGGATCAAACCTGGACCCCCTGCAATGCTAGGTGAATTCCTAACCCTGGACCTGCACAAGGGTTCCAATTTTTCCACCTCTTCACTCTTGTTATTTTCCACTTTTGATAGTCATCCTAATGAGTGTGAATTTGTAGGAACATCTTTATACACATATCTGTTTAAATAGGTGAGGAAACATCTATAAATTAAGGTGAACTTTGTACCTTTTTAAGGCTCTAGATATGTATTGCCTAAACATTTTTTCCAACATAACTTTATTGTCTTCAGCTGTATATTTAATACACTGTCTTATTGGGCTAGCTGATCACTGTGTTGTGAATTTTTGTGAAATACAAAAATGTTTTAATACCAGTTCACACTCATTGAATATTAAATAGGTAGCTGAAGACCTTCAACTCCAAACCCCTGCATGGATCCCAGAATAAAAACGAAAAAAAAAAATTTTGAGGGGGCTTGAATACAGAGGGTCTGCTTTCCTTTTTATTTATTCTTTATTTTTGGCCATGCTGCTCGGCTTGTGGAATCGTCCCTATCAGGGGTCGAACCCAGGCCCTTGGCAGTGAGAGCACAGAGCCCTAACCACTGGGTGAAAGCATGCTCAGTCGCCTCAGTCGTGTCTGACTCTTTGTGACCCCATGGAGTGTAGCCTGCCAGGCTCCTCTGTCCGTGGGATTCTCCAGGCAAGAATACCGGAGCATGTTGCCATGCCCTCCTTCAGGGGATCTTCCCAACCCAGAGACTGAATCCGTGTCTCCTGTGTCTCTTGTACTGCAGGCGGATTCTTTACTGTTGAGCCTCACCAGGGAAGCCCCCCTAACCACTGGACCACCAGGGAATTTCCCAGAGGGTCTATGTTCATAAGTCGCATCCAGAAAGGGAGTAAGAACACACAGTAGGAACTGTAGTTTGATAGACCCAGGGAGATGGGTCTTAGAGAACATCACAGGGCACCCCAGCTTGACACGGGAGTGGCATGTTGTTCAGTCCTTCAGTCGTGTCTGACTCTTTGTGACCCCTGGGCAACCTAAGAGTTGCTCAGAACAACAGAATGATTCCATGTACCCAAGAGCCTGAACAGCCTCCCAGAACTGGCCACTGGCAGCCTGTTACACAAAGGGGTAGACAATTCCAAAGTAGCAGAGAGGGCCCATGAAAGAAAAGAGAGAGAAATCTGAGATCCAAAAGCTCTGAGATCCAAAAAGCAGTGATGGGCATGGACCATCTGGCAGAGGCTGGTCACTAGCAGGATAAAACAGCTCCAACTGTTCTTTGGTCCTTGGATCACATGATTCAAGATTAAAATTCCAAGGGCAGAAAGTCATACTGGCTAACTTGGGTCACATGTCCAACTTTGGTCAGAGGGGGACAAGGCAATACATGTGACTATTCATCAAGATTACGTCAAGTAGGAAACCAGTAATTATGTAAGAAAATAATATCAGATGATAATACCAAAAGATGAGGTCAGAGATTTCTGGCAAGCAAAAACTATAGATGTCTAAGTGAAGTCACCAAGTGATTTACCCTTCAAAGATATAATAAGCTTTGGAAAATGGCAACTTTATTAAGGCATAATTTGTATACAATAGAAGTGAAACATCTTAAGTTGATAACTTTTGACAAATGTACACATATATGAAACCACCACTCCCAAAAAGTATACATTTTCATCTCCCCAGAAGTTCCTTGATGCCCCATTTTCAGTCAGTCTCTCCAACTGCTCCACTCCTGGAACCCATTGATATGATCTTCTCATACTGTTGATTAGTTCTGTTTTAGAATTTCTTATAAATGGAATAATAATCCAATATTTAAAATTTTTCATTTTATTTCTTACTAGCTTAACTATAAGCTTTTTTAAAATTACTTTTTTAGTGTTTCCTGTAAGGCTAATAATATTAACTTTTTTTAAAGATTGATTTATTTATTTGGTGGTGCCAGGTCTTAGTTGCAGCATGCAACTTTTAGCTGTGGCATGTGGGATCTAGTTCCTTGACCGTGGATTGAACCTGGGCCCTCTGCATTGGGAGTGCAGAGTCTTAGGCCCTGGACCACCAAGGAAGTACCTAATAATATATGTTCTTAACTTATCAGTCTATTTAGAGTCAATACTATAGTTCTCCACACTTTCCACTCTGAACTTTCTATTCAGTTCTTTCCCTACTTATCTGACACTTCCTACTTCACAATGAAGTAACTTTACAATAAAAATTTACCAATAAATTCACCTGCTCTTTTATATTGAATCTGACATCATATCCTTCCCTGGGATACTTATTATAGGCCTGTTCTTACATTTATTTTGTTCTGTTCGTAACAGTTATTATCTTTTAAGCAAATTTTAAAAAAGAAAACAGTCTTTTATATTTTCCTGCTTACTTACAACTCCTGACCCTCTTATCTTCCTTCCTGTAGATTTGACTATCTAGAAAGTATTTAATACACTATTAATTTACCTTCCTGCCAGTAGTAACAGTGACTTTCCTATATACAAACTATAGGAAGTTAGGAAATAAAATGGAAAGAACGATTATAAAAGCACAGAAAACATAAACTACTGAATAAAGATTAAGAATAAAGAATAAGAACAGGAATTCCCTGGTGGTACAGTGGTTAGGAATCCATCTGCCAATGCAGAGGACGTGGGTTCCACCCCTGGTCTGGGAGGACTCCCTGTGCCTCGGAG
Source organism: Madoqua kirkii (assembly GCA_006408675.1). Lineage (NCBI taxonomy): Eukaryota > Metazoa > Chordata > Mammalia > Artiodactyla > Bovidae > Madoqua > Madoqua kirkii. The sequence continues at coordinate 3,116 of SJYC01113057.1, forward strand.
CAACGAAGTCCACGTGCCACAACTACTAAGCCTATGCTCTTGAGCCAAGGAGCCACAGCTCCTGCAGCCTGCAAGCCTGAGCCTGTGCTCCGCAAGCAGAGAAGCTACCGCAGTCGAGAAACCTGGGCGCAGCAGCCAGAGCGAAGCACTCCACTCGCCGCAGCGAGGAACCCCAGCAAAGCAACGCAGACCCAGCGTAACCACAAGTCAAGTAATAAATTGATTAATTAGTTATAAGAATAAAGAATAAGAATAGGAATTCCCTGGTGGTACAGTGGTTAGGAATCCATCTGCCAATGCAGAGGACGTGGGTTCCACCCCTGGTCTGGGAGGACTCCCTGTGCCTCGGAGCAACGAAGTCCACGTGCCACAACTACTAAGCCTATGCTCTTGAGCCAAGGAGCCACAGCTCCTGCAGCCTGCAAGCCTGAGCCTGTGCTCCGCAAGCAGAGAAGCTACCGCAGTCGAGAAACCTGGGCGCAGCAGCCAGAGCGAAGCACTCCACTCGCCGCAGCGAGGAACCCCAGCAAAGCAACGCAGACCCAGCGTAACCACAAGTCAAGTAATAAATTGATTAATTAGCTTAAAAAATTATTCCTTATTCATTAAAATGTATAACTTACAAAAAAAAAAATCACCAAAACCTCACCACATAGAACCATTTTTGACATTTTGTATATGTGTGCTGTTTTTCTGCCTCCTTCTCTTATTTCTGAATCTTTGACTAACAAATTTTTACTTTTCTGCCAAAACACGTTTTCCCTTTTGAATAATACCATTCCTAGTGCTATAAACTGGCTTTTTCCCCCATCCTAAAAATGACCCATTCTCTTCATCATCATCATTTGCCTTGTATTTCTTGTGTCAAGTCACCATCTTCAAATAATTTACTTTTACAGTCACCTCTAAACTCAGAATGGTCATAATTTCTTCCAAGCTTCCATTTATTTTCTCAGAGTCACCATCAGTTACTTAATTTTAATCAACTGTTGTTTTCTCTGTTTAAAAAATCAGAATTTATTGTGTGTATACCTTGATATGTAACGTGATGCCGAGATCTAAGTGCTGAGAATACAAGATTTTAGTACAGTCCTTGTGTTCTGGAAGATCACACTCTGGTTGGAAAGTAGATGTGGAAATGGAAAATCTTATGTGATGTTCTAATTACAGAGATCAGATATGACCAGATTGCTACTGGAGCTCACGTGGGAACTTTGGGTGCAGGAGAACATTTTGGAGAAGATTCAGTCTGAGTGTTGAAGGGTGAACCAGCTAAACAATGTTAAGGAATTGTAGACAAGTAGCTCTTAAACATAGCTGCACATTTGGCTGTAAAAGTGCTAATGCCTAGGCTCCACCCCAGACCAATGAAATCACAATGTCTAGGGTAGAAGCTGGGCATGTATTTGAGGTTCCTCTTGTGTTATGAAGGTGCAGCCAGATCTGAGAACCACAAATCTAGGCTGATAGAGGAACATGAGCAAGGCTAAAGGGTACAGAGTGGTAGGACATGTGAACAGTAACTGTCAAAGCCTCTAATCCTGGACTGTCTTACTTCAAAGAATGCTTCAACCCCTCCTATTTCTGCTTCCACATGACCGCAGTGATGTTAGGACATGTGACATTACGCTGCGGTGAAACAGTTTATGGTTTAGAATAATACAGTTGTGTTTGTATTTCTGTTTGCTTCCATGGAGGGTCATAGTGGAGAGGTTCCTGCTTGACCTCATTCTTGTCCTGGGACCCAAGCTTGTGAAGCTTTCACAGTTTCTAACCAGTTTCTCTGTCAGGGGAGGGGGAATAGTGAGTTGTACACCAGTTTTTACAGACTTCTATTATCTATTGGGAGTACTGGGGTAGCTGCAAAGGGTGCACACACATGGTCTCTTGTCTTGGAGGAGTACTCTACTAAACAAAGTGTTATTTGCTGCTCAACTAACATCCTTTTTTCCCCCTCCTATTAGAACTCTAATACTTATTCAGGAAGCTAGCATATTCCATCCCTTGATCAGAGATCCTAAGTTCCTACCCCAGTTTCAGGGGATGTCCGTGCTTGGTCTAAACCTGTCATAGATATCTCATAGGTTGGATTAGAGAATGGACTGGTAAACTTGATCTGGATAAGAAGTGACAGAGGAAATCTGCTTAGAAGGTTTTCCCTTCTCCAATGAAAGTCACAAAACAATGATGTGAAACTGTTCTGACTCTCCTTTCCCCTTTCAAATGATGACCTTGATGTCCAGAAGTACCTCAGCCCTGTTGTAACAGTGTGGTAGCAAATCAATAGGGTGGAACATAAGGAGAAGCACCTGGGTCCTTTGTATTTTTTAATCTATTGGTTGCCTATATCCAGATCTCTTGTTGTAAGAGGAAAACCCTCTGTGTGTTTAGGCTTCTGGGAATTGGATTCTCTGTTGCTCACATTTTAATGGATCCTTAAGTGACTTGACTGACTATTTTGGTGACAAACATAAATAAATTCATATCTGTGTAGAGTTCTTGGTCATTGCTGGTTCACCTCAACCACTTCTGAAGATCTATATCCCATTCATAGCCCTCATTGCTCAAACTACAGATGGAACGGTTGTATTCTACCCAGTATGGTCTGTCTTCTCATGGTCATGAGTGACCCTGAGCTTCTAACCACAGACCTGCCAGTGAACTACAACCTGAGGTCTGCTGGAAAATAAGTACTGGAGAGACTGGGGTCCTTGTTCAGGGCTACGGCATTTGTAATTGAGAGAATGGGCCACGAGCTCAGATTGCTAAGATGAGGGTCTCAGAGAGGACTTGGGTGCTGAGATGTGTGATGTGGACCAGGAGCAAGCTGAGGCTATGAGAAACCTGATGATGAGGAGTAGTTTAGAGAGGAGCAGGAAGAGCAGAGCAGAGCAAATGATGCCTTGAAGATTCCTGACGGGGTAGTGATTCCTGACCATGAGGGCCATCAGGAGTCACCTTTTTCCTGGGACAGTATGAGTGACCCACTGTCCTTGTCCTCAAGTAAGCTCTAATACACTAGAGAGCAAAAGCTATTTGTGAGTTAAACTTTTAACTTATCCAATCCCTCTTTCTTTGCATATATAGTATAAAAGGTAATAATACTTCTTTATAGGTTTGTAGTTGGGATTATATGTGAACAACACAGTACTTGGCACATAGCGGCAAATGAGCAAATATTAACTTCCTTTCCATTTCCCTGGCAATTATGGCTGTATGGAGCTAGAAAGGACCGCTTGGAAGAAAGACACAAGCAGAGGCTTGACCAAATGTATCAGGTTTTGGATGGATGATAAATTAGTGATATTTCCCTTGACTTTCATTTCCAAGATTCATGATTCTCCATGCCTCTGAACTAGCCTCTCCCAGTCAACCAGTGTATTTTTTTATACTAGTCTCGACAAAAGAGTGGATTAAATTATTGATTGTACTCATCAGCTCAGAGGCTGGACTGGAGCATTCCACAAAGGAAAGGCTGTTGAGCAGGCAGTGACAAGATACACACTACAACAGGTCACTCTGTCTTCTGGCTCTTCCAGCACTATTGGAATAACAGCTACTTGGATAATCAGTACCACTTGTGAGGTGTTCACTTTATGCCTGGTAATCTGTCAAATGCTTTTCAAGGATCTTGTCATTTAGTACTCACAGCAATCCAAGATGTAGCTACTATTATCCGCATTTTACAGAGGGATTATTGTGCACAGAGAGGTTAAGTAAGTTGCTCATATCCGCACAGCTCATGTGTGGTCAAGATGGAGTCCAGGCAAACTGATTTTCACCCCATAGAAAATCAAAGAAAGTACAGAAGCGATGCAAGGGTCACAGATGAGGGAAAGCTTGCCTAGGGGATCCTCATGGTTGATGATAAGCAGGAGAGGATACCCTTCTCCTCCTATTAAAAGAGCCCATAAAAATAGGCCCCTTCTCAGGTTAAAGTCATTTCCTGATCTCAAGAGTCATAGACTGTATAAGTTGGAAAATATTTAGAGATCTTACAACTAGTCAGTTACTGAAAATTCTCCTAAATGTGAGATTATCTCTTTTTTTAATAAGATATACTCTCAGATTCAATTATAATATTCAAAATATAGAAAGCAGCAATACTTCAATTAAAGGAAAAACTGAGGAGTCCCCTATGCTCTCCTGACACTGTCCATACCACTTCATAGGGCTTTTCAGGCCCTTGGTGTCCTGACCCTGGCCTGTGTTCCAGTCTCCTAGCACTTCCACTTCCTCTTTCTGATTTTAAGTCCAACCATAGTGACAAACACACCCCCATCAGTTGTAATACTTGGACCGCTACATGATCTCATTATTGGTCTACCTATAGCTCTGTTTTATATTTTTAGCTTTTTGGGGGGGTAAAAAACATTTAAGTTCTACTTTTATTTTTAAATAGTATAATACAGGTATTGAATGGTTTAAATAATATCATAAACACCTGAAAACCTGAAATTCTTTAGTTAGTCTGAGGTGCCTTGCAGCTATCACCACTGATAAGCTCCTTCTACCTGAAATTCTTTCTACCCTACCCAAGTCCTCTCCAATGTCCTTTGGTCTACACTTAGGAAGTGTTCTTGACTCTCCTTCCACCTTTGAGACTGGGCTAGGATTCTTTCCTACCACCCCCAGCATTCTGTCCTTCCCCTGTCCCATCTTACCACAATCTGCTCTGTGGTCTGTTAACTTGCTTGTCTCCCACTAGGAAGCACTAGCCTGCGAGCTTATTGAAGCAAGAATGGCTAGGGTAACTCTGCAGCCTGGCACAAAGCAGGAATCAGCATATAGCTCAGAGTTGAGAATTCTTTACTGTTGAGACAGGATAGTAAACATTTTTGGCTGTGCAGGCCGTGTTTTATCTGTTGAATTTACTCAACCGTGTGCACAGGCTTAGATACATCATGAAATGTGGAATCTTCCTGGCCTAGGGATCAAACCTCTGTCTCCTGCATTGGCAGGTGGATTCTTTACCACTCAGTCACCAAGGGAAACCCTGGACTGTCTTCATTTTTGATTACCTTGAAAGTTTTCAGAAATGTTTGTCAGATGCTTTGTAGAACACCCCTCAATTTGGTTGTATATGATGGTGCGTTCTAGGGGGAGACTGCAGAAATAAAGCTCCATTTACCTCATATTTCTCAAATGTCTTACCTCTGTTGACATTGACCTTGACCGTCTGCCTCCAGCAGTGTTTGCCAGGTTTCTCCACTGTAAAGTTAGTATGTTTTCCTCCCTTTTCTTGCAGCACTTTTGGGGAAGAAAATCACTGTACCCAGCCCATATTTGAGGAGGAGGGGGGTTTTGCTTCACCTCTTTGAGGAGGGAGTATTTACATCAATTATTTGGTACTCTTCTGTGTAGTAGCTTTATCTCTTCTCCCCGACATATGCATTGATTCAATTATTTATCAGTATGGACTCAGAGTACACATTGTCTACTTTGGGTTATAATGCAGTACTACTTTATTTTGTTGTTCAGATTGTTCCAGTTCTGGTCACTGGGAACTCTTCCTGTTGTCTCCTCTGTTCCTTTAATAATCCTATTGTTAAATTATGGATTTTTTAAAAACATTTCCTGCTTCCTAGTACTACAATATGCTCTGGGGACTTTTAATATTTTTTTCCCATATTTCTGAAATTCTTTCATCTCATGATAACATACTATTCTTGTGCAGTTCTTTTTATTCGTGCGGGCTTCCCTCATAGCTCAGTTGGTACAGAATCCACCTGCAATGCAGGAGATCTGGGTTGGGAAGACCCGCTGGAGAAGGGATAGGCTACCCACTCCAGTATTCTGGCCTGGAGAATTCCATGGACTATCCAGTCTATGGGATCACAAAGAGTCAGACATGACTGAGTGACTTTCATTTTCACTTTTTATTCATGAAATGTAGCATTAGGTTGGCCATCCCAGTCTGTAGACTGGGGTATTAGAATTAAGAAAAGTATTCCTTTAGCAATTTCCTTTCTGTATTTTCTATTTTAATATTTGGAAACACCCCTAGCCATTTGGCTTTATAGATGGGTTATATTTTCTAGAAAATTTCCTTTATTTTTCAAACATTCCAAAAAATTGGAGGATAGGTATAGAATTTTTAATTTCTAAGAGTTCTTTCTTTTTCTAAGTTAACTTTTTCTTTTTTATTTTTAAAATTTATTTTTAATTGGGCGATAACTGCTTTATAATGTGCTGGCTTCTGCCATATACCAGTGTTAATCAGTCATATATACACATTTGCTCCTCCCTCTGGAACCCCTTCCCCACTTACCATCCCACCCTTCTAGGCTGTCACCGAGCACAGGTTTGATTTCCCTGTGTTATACATCAGTTTCCCACTAGCTATCTATTTTACATATGGTGTGGAACATGTTTCAATGCTACTTTCTCAATTTATCCCACTCTCTTTCTCTTGAAGTGTTCACAAGACTGTTCTCTATGTCTGGATCTCTATTCCTGCCCCTCAGATATGTTCATCAGTACCATTTTTCTAGGTTCTGTGCATTTGCATTAATATATGCTATTTCTTTTTCTTTTGCTGACTTTTTTCACCCTCTATAACTGGCTCTAGGTTATAGTTTCTCTGTTCCTTCTCTTTTTTTCTTGGATGAGACTAGTTTTGGGTTTTTTCTTTGTCTGCTTGGTTTCTTCTACTCCCTCTGTTGTTTTTTCTCTTTTTCACACTGAATATTTTCCTGAAAAGTCTGGAGGTCCTTGGTTCTCTGTTCATATCTTAAAGTGATGGCCTAAACACTAATTAGGACGGATGCATGCATGACTGAGATTCATGCTCTGATGACTTCATTGAAGTGAGATTGGATGATATTGTTGGGAGGCACAGAAATCTCAGGATCTTTGAGTGTTTTATTCAGACCATTCAGTTTATTCAGAGAATATATTCCCCAGGTTTCTGGAAATGGGGTGGGAAAGGATCCCACAGTTTAATGAGCATTCGGCAGAAAGATTTTCTTGGAATCACTCTATTGCCATTTTCCCCCTCTGTTCTGGCTTCTCTGAGTCCAAACTTCACCCAAGATTTCTATTTTCACTAATCTTTCAGTGTGAGAAATTGGAAGGGTTAAGGTTCGTTTGGTTGGTTACAATCAAAAGAGATTTTTTTTTTAAATGCTGGAACTTTTGTGCATTCTTATCCAATAGCAAAGAACAGCAATGTGAAAGAATGCTCAAACTACCATACAATTACAGTCATTACACGTGCTAGTAAAGTAATACTGAAAATCCTTCAAGTTATGCTTCAACAGTACGTTACCGAGAACTTCCAGATGTTCAAACTAGATTTCAAAAAGGCAGAGGAACTAGAAATCAAATTGATAACATCCGTTGGATCATAGAAAAAGCAAGGGAAATTGAGAAAACCATATACTTCTGCTTTATTGACTACACTAAAGCCTATGACTGTCTGGATCACAACAAACTGGGGAAAATTCTTAAAGAGATGGGAATACCAGACCACCTTACTGATTTCTGAGAAAACTGTATGCAGGTCAAGAAGCAACAGTTAGCACTATACATGGAACAACAAACTGGATCAAAATTGGGAAACGAATACATCAAGGCTGCATATTGTCACCCTGCTTGTTTAACTTACATGCAGAGTACATTGTGTGAAATGTTGGGCTGGATTAAGCACAAGCTGCAATCATGATTGCCAGGAGAAATATCAACAACCACAGATATGCAGATGTTACCACTCTAAGGACAGAAAGTGAAGAGGAACAAAAGAGCCTCTGTTCAGTTCAGTTCAGTTCAGTCATTCAGTCATGTCTAACTCTTTGCAACCCCATGAAAGGCAGCATGCCAGGCCTCCCTGTCTATCACCAACTCCCGGAGTTCACCCAAACTCCTGTGCATCAAGCTGGTGATGCCATCCAGCCATCTCATCCTTAGTTGTCCCCTTCTCTTCCTGCCCCCAATCCCTCCCAGCATCAGGGCCTTTTCAAATGAGCCAGCTCTTTGCATCAGGTGGCCAAAGTATTGGAGTTTCAGCTTCAATATCAGTCCTTCCAATGAACCCAGGACAGATCTCCTTTAGGATGGACTGGTTGGATCTCCTTGCAGTCCAAGGGACTCTCAAGAGTCTTCTCCAATACCATCGTTCCAAAGCATTGATTCCTTGGCGCTCAGCTTTTTTCTCAGTCCAACTCTCACATCCATACATGACCACTGGAAAAACCATAGCCTTAACTAGATGGACCTTTGTTGGCAAAGTAATATCTCTGCTTTTTAATATGTTGTCTAGGTTGGTCATAACTTTCCTTCCAAGGAAAGAGCCTCTTGATGGGTGTGAAAGAGGAGAGTGAAAAAGTTGGCTTAAAACTCAACATTCAAAACATGAAGATCATGGCATCCCGTCCCATCACTTCATGGCAAATAAATGAGGGAAAAGTGGTAGATTTTCTTTTTGGGGGGCTCCAAAACCACTGCAGAAGGTGACTGCAGTCATGAATATAAAGACACTAGCTCCTTGGAAGAAGCTATGACAAAATTAGCCAGCGTATTAAAAAGCAGAGACATAACTTTGCTAACAAAGATTCAAATAGTCAAAGCTATGGTTTTTCTAGTAGTTATGTACAAATGTAAGAGCTGGACCATAAAGAAGCCTGAGCACCAACGAATGGAGGCTTTCAAATTCTGGTGCTAGAGAAGACTGGTTTGTCATCACCAGACAGAAAAGATATCAAACCTGGCAATCCTAAAGGAAATCAACCTTGAATTAGAAGGACTAATGCTGAAGCTGAATCTCCAATACTTTGACTACCTGATGTAAGAGCTGACTCACTGGATGGATAAGACCCTGATGTTGGGAAAGACTGAGGGCAGGAGAAGTGGATGACAGAAAGTGAGATAGTTGAATGGCGTTACCAATTCAATGGACGTGAATTTGAGCAAACTCTGGGTGATAATGAAGGACAGGGAAGCCTGGCATGCTACAGTCCACGGGATCACAAAGAGCCTGACATGACTTAGCGACTGAACAAATTCCATCTCCATAGCTAGATAGGAGCTGCCACTGATATACTTGGTCTCGTGGTGCATTGCCCTAAGGGTCACAGGTCAAAGGAATGTATAGTGATTAAAATCAGGAGCTTTGGGGTCAGAAAGTCTTGGCTTGAGTTCTGTTTCTGAAAATTTTGCTATGAATGCCAATTACTTGGCTCGCTTAAGCATTAGCTTCTGCATCTATTAAATGAGGAAACAGTATTATCTCTTTCTTAGTGTTGTGAGAATTAAATAATACTTCTATATCATGTACTAGAGTTCCAGGCAAATAATTAAGCATTCAATAACTAATGATGATGGGATACTTATGCTTAAAAAACACATCTAGTGGGTGAGCATTGATGTGATTCCTCATCTAACTGATTCTGTGGCCCTGGATATATTGTTGAACCCATAGAATCCAGAGGGTTAGAAATATGAGATTTAAGCCCTGGAATCTGGTTCATGAATTGTATTGTATGCTCTTCCCCATCAAGCTGTTTCACGAAGAAATGGTGGAAATGGGCCCAGACCTTGGGCTTGTTCATTACCTGAAGCTGTCTGGTGGCTATCACTGCATGCTTCCTTTTTGAACCTCTTCCTTCTTTGCTCAAAAAGCTCTAATGGTGTTTTTAGCTTATGGGATGGTTGATGGCAGCTGTGCTTTTATTTCTCTATTAGCAGGTCAAAGGGCACGAGGGCCTGGGTGAGGGAGAACTCAGGATGATAGCAGACCCAAATTCCCATCTAACTTCCTTTTGGCTGTCATGGGGTCTGTGTGTGAACTCCTGCCAGTGGGGAGAATTAATTGCATCCGATTATGAGCTGCACAGTAGCCAGGAAGAGCATGGCTGATGCAGTTTACGAGTGTGCACACACACAGCGCAGATTCTCATGTACATGTGGAAACCCACTACATGAGTGGACAAGTGCACATCCACACCAACGCTCCACGTGTCTGTTACACATAATAATAACCAGGAGAAAATTGCTTAGCACATTTCATCATATATCCCAGATTGAGGAAGGCCATTCAGAATGGGGAAAGGGAAGATAATGAGGCAAAAAGAGAAATGAAACTTCAAGGTCCTGCCCTGTCAGCATTAATAGGAGTGTAAGAAATGGAATTTGGACAGACAAACAGACTCCTGGCCTTGACAACAGCCAAAACTTCAAAAGACCTCGGATTCTCTGGCTGGTAATTGAGCTCAGGCACCTTTGTCTGAGGAGGAGCTCTCAGCCTCCCATCAGGAGTCCCTGGAGGCTTGGCTCCCTGTGATGAATTTCCATGGATGATCTGTAAAGCAGAAGCTCACTGCACTTCTGCACCCACTCACTTCCTTTACTTTGGAGCCCTCCCTCTCTTTGTTGCACAGGGTTTTCCCTGAGACTTGTTTGGGAATTTTCAGTTCAGTTCAGTTAAGGCACTCGGTCATGTCTGACTCTGCCAATCCCATGGACTAGAGCATTCCAGGCCTCCCTGTCCATCACCAACTGCAGGAGTTTACTCAAACTCATGTCCATTAAGTCGGTGATGCCACCCAACCATCTCATCCTCTGTCGTCCCCTTCTCCTCACACCTTCAATCTTTCCCAGCATCAAGGTCTTTTCCAATGAGTCGGCTCTTCACATCAGGTGGCCAAAGTATTGGAGTTTCAGCTTCAGCATCAGTCCTTCCAGTGAATATTCAGGACTGACTTCCTTAAGGATGAACTGGTTGGATCCCCTTGCAGTCCAAGGGACTCTCAAGAGTCTTCTCCAACACCACAGTTCAAAAGCATCAGTTCTTCAGTGCTCAGCTTTCTTATAGTCCAACTCTCACATCCATACATGACTACTGGAAAAACCATAGCTTTGACTAGATGGACTTTTGTTGGCAAAGTAATGTCTCTGCCTTTTAATATGCTGTCTTGGTTGGTCATAAATTTTCTTCCAAGGAGCAAGTATCTTTTAATTTCATGGTTTCAGTCACCATCTGTAGTGATTTTGGAGCCCCCCAAAATAAAGTCTGTCACTGCTTCCACTTTTTCCCATCTCTTTACCATGAAGTGATGGGACCAAGATGCCATATCTTAGTTTTCTGACTGTTGAGTTTTAAGCCAACTTTTTCACTCTCCTCTTTCACTTTCACCCAGAAGCTCTTTAGTTCTTCTTGGCTTTCTGCCATTTAAAGTTGGTGTTCTCTGCATATCTGAGGTTATTAAAATTTCCCCCAGCAATCTTGATTCCAGCTTGTGCTTCATCCAGCCCAGCATTTCTCATGATGTACTCTGCATATAAGTTAAATAAGCAGGGTGACAATATAGAGCCTTGACGTACTCCTTTTCCTATTTGGAACCAGTCTGTTGTTCCCTGTCCAGTTCTAACTATTGCTTCCTGACTTGCATACAGATTTCTCAGGAGGCAGGTCAGATGGTCTGGAATTCCCATCTCATTAAGAATTTTCTACAGTTTGTTGTGATCCACACAGTCATAGGCTTTGGCATAGTCAATAAAACAGAAGTAGATTTTTTTCTGAAACTCTCTTGCTTTTTTGATGATCCAGCGGCTGATGCAGTTTACAGGTGTGCATATACACAGCACAGATTGATGGCAAGTTGGCAAGTTGATCTCTGGTTCCTCTGCCTTTTCTAAAACCAGCTTGAACATCTGGAAGTTCACGCTTCATGTACTGTTGAAACCTGGCTTGAAGAATTTTGAGAATTACTTTGCCTGTGTGTGAAATCAGTGCAACTGTGTGGTAGTTTGAGCATTCTTTGGCATTGCCTTTCTTTGGGATTGGAATGAAAACTGACCTTTTCCAGTCCTGTGGCCACTGTTGAGTTTTTCAAATTTGCTGGCATATTGAATGCAGCACTTTCATAGCTTCATCTTTTAGGATTTGAATGAGCTCTACTGGAATTCCATCACCTCCACTAGCTTTGTTTGTAGTGATGCTTCCTAAGTCCCACTTGACTTCACATTCCAGGATGTCTGGCTCTAGGTGACTGATCACATCATCACAATTATCTGGGTCATGCCCAGATAAATTTATCTGGGAATTTTAGGGTGGTGATATTTGTATTTATACTAGAAATGATAATTTAAGACACAGGGATAAAAGGTCAGATATCATGGAGAAAAGACATGTCTTTTGCAGGTGTTACTAGCAGAGTGTTCTAACAGAGGAATTTGTTCTGTTAAGAGCTCTTACTGTAATCTTTATTTTCTCTTTACTTATAGGAATTTTTGTTTGCTTCTTGGTTTGTTTTATTTTCCCAGAAGTCAGGATTCAAGGTGAGCTTTACGTTTTCTCTTGGACAACACAAATGTACACACTCAGTGTGGACCGGTACAGACCCTCACATCCTGATGCTATAGGGCGGTATACTCTGAGCTGAGCTGAAGTCACATCTTGGTTATTATCCTTTGACGACTATGGCCCTTCCAGGTAAGAAAGGAGGGACCCGGATAGGACCAGTTTTAACAATCCATGACCCTAAGACTAGACAGTATCTAGTGTCTCCTGCAGTTTAAACAGTTCATAGTTTCTGCATATGAATCTTTCAGATGTGCTGTATGAGAAAACACCTGTATTCCAAGAAAAATTAGTCCTACTGTTCTTTCTGCCTTTCTTTCCTGTATAACTCTATGCTCCTGAGGTTTCCACCTAAGTCAGGCTTTTCCTGACCACCCATACTCTCCAGACTGGTTTAAATGTTTCTGCTGTGAGTTCCTGTCCTCCCTGGAGTACCCCACTTTAAAGAACTTGTTGCCCCATAGTAATTACTCCTTTAACTATCTCTCTTCCAAGACACCTTATGGGCGTTAATAGAATGAAAGCAATTCTTGTCACTTTCTTTACCATTGTTTTTCCTGGTCTATATATTGTTCTTGAGCTGGAGGCATGAAGGGTTTAGTGAGGCAGATAGTTGCTATGGCCGCCTTTACCGCTATTGGCTGGATACTGATTAAATGGGTGTCTCCAACCCTACCTGAAGAAGGCAGAACCTAGTTGATGACTGTCTTTATTTGATGCCTTTTCTAAAAGATGGGTTTTGAAGTCGGTGACTAGTCAGACTCACCAAGCGTCAGAGGTGAGAGTGTTCTTGAATGATGTCAAATTAGCCTGCACCGGGGACTGAATATCCTTGGTCTCTCTCCCTAATGGGACTGACATCTCAGGAGGCAAGGTCTTGCTAGCCATATGTGTAATAAGCTTCTCAGGTGAGTCTTATACACTCTAAAATTTAAGAAGAACTGATGTGAATGCTTCCAGTAAGAGAAATTTCATAAGCATTAGTGTGCTTTTCTCTCAAAGCAACTTTGTGAGATAGAAGGTATTATTTGGATTTGATGAAGATAAATGATGCCAATCCAAATCTTTGCTTTTCATCCCTGATATAAATAGCTAGTAATATTATTTTATAAAATATTGGTTGACTTCAATACTCTATGACATCTTCAATACTCTATGAATTCTAAGCTCAGTTGAAACTAATGATAAATTTCTGGTCCATTAGTGTTGATGGAGATTTGCCATATTTAAGAAAGGGTAATATATGTAGTGATGCTAATTCAGATGTTTAGGAGGTGAGTGGTTTTGACATGAATCAATCTTTAATATCTGAAAGAGACTACATTTCCACCCTGTATTATAGTCTATGAGCTTGCTTTTTTAGATTTTTATTTTTATTGTCAAAAGAACACCAAGAATAAGTTCTACTGTCTTCACACATTATCAACTATACAATAAACTATTGATAACTATGGGTACAATGTGTATAGCAAATTACTAGAGCTTATTCATCTTGCCTAACTAAAATATTATGTTTAGACTCACTTTTAATGGGCTTGTTCATTTATTCATTAATGTTGTATTTGGGAATGCTTACTATCTAAAGGACACTGTGGTAGGTATTAGATTAGTAGCAGAGAACAACATAAATTCCAGCTTTTTGCTCATGGAGCTTACAGTGTACTAGGAGAAACAGACATTACATAATAATTGGTTACTTTCAAAGATTACTCTAGCCACTCTGTGAAGAATAAGTTGGATAGGCCAAGGCTAGAATTAAGAAACCCAATTTTCATGAACATTTAAAGGTTCAAGTTGTGGACCAGATGAGGCAGCTAAAACACAGAGAAATGGATGGTTGCCAGCTACTCTGTGGTATTTCCCTCTTCCTCCATTTCCACTTGGTAGCAGACATATCTTCTATTGGTTACAGCCAATCACTCACACAACAACCACCCACTGCCCAAACACCACCACCACCACTGCCGAGATGATGCCCACAGCTGTGTTTCCAACAACAGTCATGACTACACCTGACCTCACAACCACAAGACCACTTCAGATGAGAACCATAGCTGCGCTCACAGCCATGGCCTCCACATGCTTTCTGACAAGCTCCTTTCCTGAGGAAGACACGACACTGCTGACCCTTGACCCTTCCACCAAGGGGCCCATTCTCCCCACAGGCACCGGGCTCACCCGGCCATTCTTTTCCTTCTGCTGTTCAGACGTACCTTGAATCCCTTGGAAGAAGTTTCTGCTGCTGAATGGGGCAGCTCAGCAACTTGCTCTAGGGTCTATGTGTGTATGTGTGTGTGTATGTGTATGTGTGTGTATATGTGTGTATGTGTGTGTATGTGTATGTGTGTGTATGTGTATATGTGTGTGTGTGTGTGTGTGTATGTGTGTATGTGTATGAGTTTGCCAGGGCTGTCATAACAAACACCACAGACTGGGCAGCTTAAACAGCCAAAGTGTACTTCTCACAATTCTGGAGGCAAGAAATCTGAAACCAAGGGGTAAGCAGGGTGGGTTTCTTCGGAGGCTTTTCTCCTTGATGGCTGCCTTCTCCCTGTGTCTTCACGTGATCTTTCTCCTTTGTGTGTCTTTGTTCTAATCTCCTCTTTTGGTGAGAACATCAGTCATAGTCAAGTAGAGTCCATCCATATAACATCATTTTTCCCTTAATCACCCCTTTTAATGTGCAGTACCCAAATATAGTCACATTCAAGGTCCTAGGTGTCAGGGTTTGAACAAACGAATTTGTGGGTAGAGGCCACACAATTCATTATGCAACTCTGTGTGTCTGTAAATGTGTAGTTTAAATTAAATATTGTCGTTAAATTGTTCTTTTTAAAAAAAAATTGTTTTACATTACTCAATGGTTTCCTTTTGTTTGCTGCTACTTTTTTTTTAACCTTTGTACATTTGAAAAGTCAGCATTTTGGGTTCTCCAGTTGACCTCCCTCCAGGAGGCTTGGGGACACTTAGTAAAGGACCAGGAAATGTTACCCTGGGTCAGAAGAGTTCCATCCTGCCAGGGCTCAAGTCTTTAATTAGGCATTAGAGGAAAGACCTCCAGATGCCTTAAAATATCCCTTGATGAACTGATTCTACTTGTCTTTTTCTTCTTTCTTTTCTGTCTCTCCCTCCCCTTCTCCCCCTCTGTCTCTCTCTATTCTTCCTCTCTTCCTCCCGTCCTCCTAAAACCATCTTAATACTCTATCTTGGAGCTCTCACTGAGTCACTAGCTCCATTAATTACTGGGACCTACCAGAGCTCTCACCATCTTTCAACCTCTGATTCTGAGGTAAGATTTTCAGAAAAGAATCATGAGATAGCTTGAAGACTTAGGCATTTTGGCTGACTCAATAGGGCCTGGATTAATTTAAACAACTTTATGTATTTAATTGGCTAATTCCATTATGTAGCGACCTAAGGTCCATGAACCCTAAGCCAGTTTTTATATGTAAATTTTATTCCTTTGGTCTTTAAAATCATCATCTTAGAATACAACATTTGCAGTTTTTCACCTAGATTCTAAAAATTACTTAAAATCATTGGGAAAAAAAGTAAAGATAGAAGAGTAAAAAGACAACGATAAAATTAGTTCCAAATCCCACCGCTCAGCACCAATACTTCTTTTAAACTGCCTTTATCAAACTTTTCTCTCATCCAGAATCAGAAAGTGTCCTCCCCAGGACCTCTCAGAGAAGCTCAGAGGTGATTTCAGGAGACACTGCCTTGCTCACATCCAAGGGTACCTGGATGTGGTTCTCTTTCTTTCCTCTCCCCTTAGATTGAGGGGGAAACACTGAACAGAGTGTCACCGAATCAGATGACTAGAGATGACTGTTGGGTCCTGTGTGGTGAAGCCCACCTGGGACCCGCTGGTGTCAAGACTGTGTTTGTGGCTTATTCCTCCCTATGGATTTTAGAGGATGAGAGAGACCATTGACCTTGATTTGTTTGTGCAGTTCTCCACGGTAGGTCATCTCTAGAATATTTGCCTGTCCACTCTAGGCTGAGTGGAGCTCGGCTATCCCATCCCATTTCCAAATATAGTGGTCTTCTTCCTTGAAGCCCCAGAGGGTGAACTCACTAGACTCCTTGACTCTGTATAGTGGAAGGAGCGTTCTTTCATTTGTTTGTCCTTTCCTCCCTCTACCAGACTTCTTTAGGTGTTTACTAGGGCCCAGGGGCAGAGAATATCCAAATAATTTACATCCTTGGAGGTGCTAGAGGGGCTGCCTGGGTTTGATTATCAGCTGCTACTGCTATTCCCTCGGGGTCTCTGGCCTCTGTTGTGTAACCTCACGCATGTAAAATTTAGATGAGTGCCGGGCTAACTAGTAGACATACAGAAGGTAGTTGTTGCCTTAGTGAAGTTTATAATCACAAAGGGGAAAACAGACTTCTATGACTAAAGAAACCAATGCTTGTGAGAGTAGAGTGTAGGGGGCAGTGAAGTAGAATGGTTCATGTGTGTGTTCATGTGTCCACTGCATGCTGCCTCTTCTCTGCTGTGTGATTTTGGCAAAGTTCCTTAATCTCTCTGGGCCTTGGCTTCCTCACTGGTCAAATGGGAATGATGAAACCCCAATCCTTATCTCTTTCTAGGGATTAAACGAGACAGTGCATGTAGATCACATAGGACAGTGTCTGTTGCTGCCGCTGCTGCTGCTGCTGCTGCTGCTGCTGCTAAGTTGCTTCAGTCGTGTCCAACTCTGCACCCCCATAGACGGCAGCCCACCAGGCTCCCCCGTCCCTGGGATTCTCCAGGCAAGAACACTGGAGTGGGTTGCCATTTCCTTCTCCAATGCATGAAATTGAAAACTGAAAGTGAACTCACTCAGTTGTATCTGACTCCTAGCGATCCCACAGACTGCAGCCTACCAGGCTCCTCCATCCATGGGATTTTCCAGGCAAGAGTACTGGAGTGGGGTGTCATTGCCTTCTGCATAGAACAGTGTCTGCCATGTACTAAATAAAAGGTTTACTCAGTAAACCTTTGCTCTTCTTTTTTTTTTTTTTATGACAGAAGTCAGTTTAGGGCAATTGTGGGGCCCCCCAGATAGGAATACAGGCCTTTACCTAAGTTTGTTTTCTCCTTTTCCTTTTTTTTTTCCTCCAGTGTCTAAAGTTTGGCTTCTTCAGTTGAAATCCCAGACTTTGATGCAGGAAGTGTATGACGAGGTGACTTCTGAGTCAGGAGACAGGGGGACTGTGCTGCTGTGAGGGATTCGCCTTTGGCCATGGGAACAATCTGTTATCTGCCTGCTTGTCTAGGATTTTGCTCTTTGGGCAGCACTGTGGTCACGGCCTACAAGGCCGTGTAAGCTGGGATGAGAGTGAAACAGGCTAAAAGCATCAGCTCTGGCTCCTTTCCTTCTCTGCCTCATTTCTGAAACCAGTCTTGGGATCTAAAGCTAGGACTGCTAGTAGAAAAAACCCACATTCATCTTTCAAAATGTTATTAATTATTTTATTTATTTTTTTGCTCTTTATTTAATTTTATTTTTACTTACAGTACTGTATTGGTTTTGCCGTACATTGACATGAGTCCATCACAGGTCTTACTGACAGATCAAAAATGTATTTCTGTTAGAGATAGTTTTTTCTAATGTAGAAATAGCATGCTCTTTGACTCCCTGTCTTTAATCTCAGTTCCTCCCCAGATTAATGATTGATATTAGTTGAAGGTAATCACTGTTCAGATCTTTTCCTAGTCCCTATGTATAGAGTTATAGAAATACACAGCATTATGTATAAAGTTTTGAAATATACTTTCAGCCTTCTGCCTGCTTATCCACCTAACATTACACATTGGACCACCTTCTTCACTGGTCCATGTAGATCTTCATCACTATGTTAAACTGCTGTGTAGTCTTTTGTACTTTCGTGGTGGCTCAGCAATAAGGAATCCACCTGCAATGGAGGAAAACACAGGAGACACAGTTTCGATCCCTGGGTCAGGAAGATTCCCTGGAGGAGAAAATGGGTTTCCATTTCCAGTTTTCTTGCTGGGAAAAATCCCATGGATAGAGGAGCCTGGCAGGCTACAGTCCAAGGGGTTGCGAAGAGTCAGACAGGACTGAGCAAATGGGCAGGCATGCTGCCTCACGCAGGCCATTTTTTTTTTTTTTTTACTATGAATACTTATTGTATCCATTGCCCATTGAGGGGCGCTTAGTTGTTCCAAAGCTTCATTCTTAAATAATCTGCACTGAGCATCCTTGTAGGTATCTCTTTAAGTGACTAAGCAAATGTCTCTCTAGCTAGGGCAATGACTGAGAAGGAGAAATGCTAGGTTCAAAGAAATGTGTGCTTTTAAATTTAGTATCTTTTATAAAATTTTTCTCCTGATAATTTCATTTCACTAGATAAACCCTGGGAGAGAGAACATTTGTGGCCATACCCATAGGTGGCACTGTTGAAGAGGAGGTCTCTTGGTCCCTTTGTGACATCTACTCAACCAGGGTTTACTGAGCACAGATCGTGTGCTGAGGTGGGGTCAACTGTTCTCAGGGGCCATGTCATTCAATCCTTCTTAGCAATGCTTCTATCTCTCTTTGACATCTTTTTCAAGGTTGCATAGCTCTTGGTTGCCACACCCAGGAAGTCTTGCTCTGATTCCATACTTTTAGATATTATTTCATTTTGCCTTATCTTCCAGTCTGAAATAAAACATCATGTTTTTGTCATTGACCTTCCTTTTCCCCTATGGTATTTGTAATGAAACATTTATAATCCATACTGAGGATTTAGGTAGGTGTTAGCTGTTGTATAAGGGTTTTAACACATATTCTCTTATTTACATTTCACAAAGAACTTCTAGCCAGGAGCAAATATTATTCTCACTTTATAAGTAAAGATATGGAGGATCAAAGAGTTTATCAGAGAAGTTAACACATACTGAAGTCTGTCTTTGTTTCAACATTATACATTTTATATGTATTAGCTCATTTGTTTTTTCACAAAATATTGTGAGATAGATATCATTATCACTTACATTTTAGAATACATTTTAGAGTTATACAACTTGTCTGGTAGATGACAGACCTTGATTTAACTCATGTCTGCTCGATTCTGGTGCCATTCTGACATCATGCCAGGGTGCCCCTACCCCACCCACCCACTGGCA
>SJYC01113058.1:0-26493 GCA_006408675.1 Madoqua kirkii
CCACTGGAACCACTTATGGAATAAAACTTCATTTGCATAAGAATGCTTTCAACCTATTCAGAGAACCTGCATGCCTCTGTGGGATTTTTCTTACCTTGGCTAAATATTCCCAATTCCTTCCTAGTTTCTTCATTTAGTTTTTGGGTGGCAAGTGGATGGTTAAAGGCCACTTTAAATATAAAGACACACCACACACATATAATTGTGTATGTATAAAAGTCTAGAACTCTTAGTAGATTCTCCAAGAATTTTGCAAAGCCCCAAATGATTAGGAACCTAATTCAAACACAAACAGTAATACCAACAACACAATTAACATTCTCATAGGTTTCCTAGACCCAGATAAATGCAGTCTGTTAGGGGAATATGAACCGTTACACCTCAGTTAGATGGGAACTCAGATCATTCCACTGAGCCTGAAGATTAATTTCATTTCTCGTTTGGCCCCAGGAATGTGCGAAATGGTCCCAAATTGTTTCCTACAGAATCAACAGCTCTACTGAGTCAGGAGCCTGAAGCCAGCATGAGGGGACCCACATGCCTAAGTCATTTCCTAAACAAAATCCAGGGGCCTGAGGTTAAATTCCCTGTGTTTATGCCTCAGCCCCGCTTTTACTACCTCAATAATATCACAAATTATTTTTCTCTAGTCTTTTCCCTCCCAGTCTTCTGGTAGCACTGCTGCTGCTGCTGCTAAGTCACTTCAGTCATGTCTGACTCTGTGTGACCCCATAGACGGCAGCCCACCAGGCCCCTCCATCCCTGGGATTCTCCAGGCAAGAACACTGCAGTGGGTTGCCATTTCCTTCTCCAATGCATGAAAGTGGAAATTGAGTGAAGTCACTCAGTCGTGTCCGACCCTCAGCGACCCCATGGACTGCAGCCTACCAAGCTCCTCCGTCCATGGGATTTTCCAGGCAAGAGTACTGGAGTGGGGTGCCATTGCCTTCTCCGTCTAGTAGCACTAGGTGGAGGTTAAATACCTCTGCTGGGAAGTGTAAGTCTCAGCTCCACCATTGTATGCCTTATTTTTTCTTTTAAAATCTCAAGTTCGTGTGCTAAGCTTTTCTAAATCTCTTTCCTCAATATGTACCATGGAGATGATGGTACGTGTTTCACAGGGCTGTGACTCAGGAAACGCATGAGGACAGTGGCTGCTCCATAATTCCTGGTGGTGAATGAGAGCCCTCAGGCGGGACTCCCCTCCCCTCTCCTCACTGCATCTCTGCTGCTCTTCCTACTCACATAGCTTCATTCTCAGGCCAGGCCGGCTGGGGAGCAAGAGGCCACATCTACCAGCTCCCAGCTGACTTGGTTCCTTCCAAGTACAGAGACTTTTTTTTTTAACTGTTCATCACACCAGAGAAACAGCTGATAAGTGGCAAAATTATAAACTTGGAGAAGTGACAAAAGTTAAAAAAAAATTACAACTCATGGTAGTCTTACTTGACTCACTATTAGAATAAATCTGAGATTCTGAAAACGCCACTGACTCCTTTTTACATGGCTCTACAGAACTCTCAGTTTTGTTTCTCTCTGGATTATGTTCCTCCGGATGGACATCCTTAATCTTTGGATTCCTCTCAGTTGTTTTTTCCTGCTCACATCACTCAATAGAAGTGGCAAAATTATAAACTTGGAGAAGTGACAAAAGTTAAAAAAAAATTACAACTCATGGTAGTCTTACTTGACTCACTATTAGAATAAATCTGAGATTCTGAAAACGCCACTGACTCCTTTTTACATGGCTCTACAGAACTCTCAGTTTTGTTTCTCTCTGGATTATGTTCCTCCGGATGGACATCCTTAATCTTTGGATTCCTCTCAGTTGTTTTTTCCTGCTCACGTCACTCAATAGAGAGGCTCCATTCTATGATTTAGGCTCAGAAATTGTGTGTGTGTGTGTGTGTGTGTGTGTTTAAGAGCTGTGGTCAAGTATGCCATGCAAGGGCTTCATCCTGGCTTGTATTGTTTGTTTTATAAGGCATCTCCAAGTATGGGTCTCCTGGGGCAGGGCCCTCCTCTACTCTGAATGTGTTTGGTCTGCGGACACCATCTGAAGAAACCCTACCTAGGGAGGCAAATCCTTACCTCCACTCCGTGGCTGCCTAGAAACGGAGCTCAGAGACATGCTGTGACTTTCCCAAGATCACACAGAAAAGCAGAGGGAGAGCTGAGACTCATTCCTTGGTTTCAGATGCTTTAAATTTGGGCCCATAGACCCCTGAGGCTGATGTTGTCAGTAGAGAACTGATATTAAATTGAGGCCCAGAAAAGGCCAGTGAGGTGAGAGAGGGCTTGCAGTGAGTTAGAGAGATTGCTGAGCTCAGAGGCCAGTTCTTCTAATGCCGTGTGCAGTTATTGTTTGTCCCATGTCTGGCGGCAACTATCTCTCAGGAGAGCTCCCTGAGGGCAGGTTTTCCAGTTTGCTCCTCAAGTATCAGGATTCACTTCTTCTCAGCCCTGAATTGGATCATAATGCTCATCAACAATATGAAGTCCAAGAAATTTTTAATGACCTCAAACGTGCATGAGGACTTGGCTGTCAACCCAGGAAAACTGGAAATAAAATGAACATGGAAATAAAGTGAACATTGCTCTGATAATAGTCACATTTTTCTTTCCTTGAGGTTCTTCAGTTCAGTTCAGTTTATTTAAGTCACTCAGTCGTGTCCAACTCTTTGCGACCCCATGAACTGCAGCATGCCAAGCCTCCCTTTCCATCACCAACTCCCAGAGTTCACCCGAACCCATGTCCATTGAATCACTGATGCTATCCAGCTATATCATCCTCTGTTGTCCCCTTCTCCTCCTGCCCTCAATCCCTCCCAGCATCAGGGTCTATACAAATGAGTCAGCTGTTCGCATCAGTTGGCCAAAGTATTGGGGTTTCAGCTACAACATCAGTCCTACCAATGAGAATCCAGAACTGATCTCCTGTAGGATGGACTGGTTGGATCTCCTTACAGTCCAAGTGACTCTCAAGAGTCTTCTCCAACACCACAGTTCAAAAGCATCCATTCTTTGGCTAGTCCAACTCTCACATCCATACATGACCACTGGAAAAACCACAGCCTTGACTAGATGGACCTTTGTCGACAAAGTAACATCTCTGTTTTTTAATATGCTGGCTAGGTTGGTCATAACTTTCCTTCCCAGCAGTAAGCGTCTTTTAATTTCATGGCTGCAGTCACCATCTGCAGTGATTTTCAAGCCCAAGAAAATATAGTCGGCCACTGTTTCCCCATATTTGCCATGAAGTGATGGGACCAGATGCCATGATTTTCATTTTTTGACTGTTGAGATTTAAACTAGCTTTTTAACTCTCCTCTTTCATCTTCATCAAGAGGCTCTTTTGTTCTTCTTCACTTTCTGCCATAAAGGTGGTTTCATCTACATATCTGAGGTTACTGAGATTTCTCCCAGCAATCTTGATTCCAACTTATGCTTCCTCCAGCTCAGCATTTCTCATGATGTACTCTCCATATAAGTTAAATAAGGAGGGTGACAATATACAGCCTTGACATACTCCTTTTCCTGTTTGGAACCAGTCTGTTGTTCCATGTCCAGTTCTAACTATTGCCTCCTGACTTGCATACAGGTTTCTCAAGAGACAGGTCAGGTGGTCTGGTATGCCCATCTCTTTCAGAATTTTCCACAGTTTGTTGTGATCCACACAGTCAAAGGCTTTGGCATAGTCAATAAAGCAGAAATAGATGATTTTCTGAAACTCTCTTGCTTTTTCCATGATCCAACAGATATTGCAATTTGATCTCTGGTTCCTCTACCTTTTCTAAAACCAGCTTGAACATCTGGAATTTTACAATTCACCCATTGCTGAAGCCTGGTTTGGAGACTTTGGAGCATTACTTTAGTAGCATGTGAGATAAGTGCAATTGTGCAGTAGTTTGAGCATTCTTTGGCATTGTCTTTCTTTGGGATTGGAATGAAAACAGACCTTTTCCAGTCCTGTGGCCACTGCTCAGTTTTCCAAATTTGCTGGCATATTGAGTACAGCACTTTCACAGCACTGTTTTTTAGGATTTGCAATAGCTCCACTGGAATTCCATCACCTCCACTAGCTTTGTTTGTAGTGATGCTTCCTAAGGCCCACTTGACTTCCCATTCCAGGATGTCTGGCTCTAGGTGAGTGATCACACCATCGTGATTGTCTTGGTCATGAATATATTTTTTGTACAGTCCTTCTGTGTATTCTTGCCACCTCTTCTTAGATTTTTCTGCTTCTGCTAGGTCCATACCATTTCTGTCCTTTATTGAGTCCATTTTTGCATGAATTGGGGCTGGGTAGACCTACAGATGCCTTGGTGGGGATTGGTATCTTGTGGGAGACAGGAAGAATAAAAGAAAAGCAGGCCCCCACTAGGGCCACAAAAGAAATTTATAAAAATTGATAAACTGATTGCTATAAGGCATGAGACTCTTGGAACAAGTCCAGAGGAAATAGTTCATAATCTTGAAAACAAGATACCATCCTGGGGTCAGAAAACTGACCCCAGCCTGTTTCTCAACTGGGGTCTCAAAATCACGTTTTACGGATCTGGTGGAAAATCTATAGATAAGAATGTTAGTCTTAGTTACTGATTGTTATTGATTACTGCTTCCTAATTACTCAATGGTTAATGATCATTTTGTTCTTTGGCCCCGACGGCCCCACATGAGTTATTGTTTAACTCCCCACATATTTTTTCATTCATGGCTGAAAGTATAATAAAGTTGGCTTGGATTCAGTTTCTGCACCTTCACCTTGGAGCGGTGTTGGTCCCCTGATCCTCGCTTTACTCTGAATTCTTGTGTCTTGTTTCTCATTCTCTTGCTGTATCGCGCTTTTGGAAACCCTGCTTTGTCGAGCCAGTCTCAACAGTGTCTGATGACTGGCACCTCTCTCTGATCAAATAATTATTACTGTGATGATACAGTGTAAGTGCTGAATAAGGACTTCCAAAGCTTTCATATGTATCATCTTATAGGGGAGCATTCCAGACTATCGATATTATTCTTGGAGTCGTTAATAATAAACAATAGTTACTAAGTTCTTATTATAGGAAAGGGCTGGGTTTGATGCTTTCAGAGTATTATCTTATTGTGAGCCCTTGTCCAGATGTTTGGGGTAGATCCTATTATTACATTCATTATAAAGGAGAAGAAACTGGTATTTGTGAGGTTAAAACATTTGCCAGAGTTGGATATGTGACATTTCAAACTGAACAACCCTCATTGTCCTGAGACCTGGACTGATTTTTCCACAGTGCCATGACAGGGCCGGATGCACCATGCAGGATCAAACATCCCCCCATCCAAGAAGACTAGCAGTGAGACAGAAGGTGGTCTTCTCCCCTCTCCTTCTTCCTTTGATTACGCAAATGTAGCCCACTAAGTACTTGAAGCAGCACAATGCTCACCTGTCTCCTTGTAAGTCTTACAAGCATCCTGTTTTAATGGATCACTTCTCATCCATCACTTCTCAGGCTCTGGCTCAAGTTTTTCTGTGCTGAGGCATAAGGAACCTGAGCTATTTGGGACCCTTGAAAAGCCACCTAGTGGTGTCCAATCTGATACCATCTGCCCAGGAACGTACAAACCAGTCAACCTTCACTTTCTTTCAGGCCAAGAGCATCATGCACCCTTGGGTAGCTATCCTGGACCTCCTACTTCTTCTGACAGGTAGGTAAACAGGTGGGCTATGCTTTGGAAGCCCTGAGGATGGGGGAATGTAGTGAGTATGTAGGTATGGTCAAGCAAGGTAGATTTCTAGGACATTGTTTAAAAATAACAGGGTCAACTAGTGAACGAAGAACAAAGCTGAAATCTTAAGCCAAAGAAATTGCTTAAACACTAAGAATTATAAAATCTACAGCTAGATGAACAAGGCGTGATACAGTGCATGTGCATATGCTGCCATGTGTGTTGTTCATGTGTATGCATGAACTTCTCATGTGTATGTAGTAAACAGCAACCATTGTTATCATGGCATGTAAAGGAACAGGAAGAAGAAATGCGGATGTATGGGAAGGAGAGTTACCTTCCCTCTTTTCCAGTGGCTTAAGACTCCATACTTCCAATGTAGTGGATGTGGGTTCCAGCCCTCATTGGGAAACTAAGATTCCCCATCTGTGCTGTATGGGAAAGTTTTTTTAATTGATAAAATATTTTAATCCAAAACATTCTATGAGAGAACATTAGTGATAGATATATCCTAAAATTTAAAAACAATCTTTACAGGTAGAATATGAGTAAAAGTACAATTTTAAATTATACTTCTATAACAAATTTTTAAAATTAATATGTATTAGCTTTGTGATATAGAATGATATTAAGCAAAATTAAATATTATCAGAATTCCAGTGAAGGAAATACTCTTATACTATGTAACAATGAGTGTCTTATTCCCAAAGCATTTCCCAGACTCAGCCCAGTACTAACTATGAAAAGTGAAAGCGAAAGTGAAGTTGCTCAGTCCTGTTGGACTCTTTGTGACCCCATAGACTGTAGCCTACTAGGCTCCTCCATGCGTCCATGGGATTTTCCAGGCAAGAGTACTGGAGTGGGTTGCCATTTCCTTCTCCAGGAGATCCTCCTGACCCAGGGACGGAACCCGGGTCTCCCGCATTGTAGGCAGACGCTTTAACTTCTGAGCCACCAGGGAAGTCCTGACTGTGACTAGCTAAGTTTCATATTTCTTTTAGGAACTTTTTGCCAATGTGCAGTGTTTAAGCCACTGCCCCAGGTGAGTCTTCCTGCCTGTTTGTTTCTAAGAGGCACAATTTAGTATTTTACTGAATATTCTCCAATTTTTTGGTTTCACCTGGGTAAGTGGACTGTGATTCATTGCACAGAGCTCAAGAAAGGATCCCTGCTTAAATTTTTTGGAATGACCCTAAAGCCCATAAAACTAATTTCTCCTAAAAGTATTATAAACACATTTTCCTAAGAACTGACTTCTAAAGAGTTTACAAGACTTCTGCTTTCCAGCCAATGATATTTAATAAAATATTAGACCTTTTGTAAAAATTTAAATGAGAGGGTATTACGAAGTGACTATGTTCAATGGTCATTGGAAAATTCAAATAAAAATTGAAAATCAAAACTTTGAATGCAATAGAGTTTTAAAACCAGATTTCAGTTAAGACAGTGACTGAATCTAGGAGAAAGGAAAAGCCACCAGTATGTTTTACATACTTAATAAACAGTTACCTGTCAAATACAGGATGAATATCCACATGCTCATGCATTACTAGATGTCATTTATTTCAATCAAATCTTTTGGAGAAAAGTTTGATCATATTCACCAAAAAGGCTGAACATATATCTCACCTTTGTCCTGATATTTTCTGTAGGAAGTCTGTCCTATTGGGAAGCATAGGACATTTTCATCAATTGAGAAAAATGCTTATATGATCTTTCATCTTCAGTCATATCTAGTAAATAGTGATGCTGCTGAAGAACATGTTAACATGGAAATTTGCTCATCCTAAATTCTAAAAACTCAAGATACAGTCACATAATTTCAAACCAAATAAGCTATATGAAAAATTAAAATTATTAAAATTAGAATCTTGAGACCTCATGTTCTCATGCTTTGGTTTCTCTTTATTTACAGATGATGTAACCTCTTACAGTCAAGTGACTGGAGTAGAGGGTCAGTCTGTCAGGCTACCCTGCTCATATACTGGAGAAATCACGTCCGCATGCTGGGGCTGAGGGAAATGTTCTTGGCTGAGCTGCGGAAAAGACATTATCCAGACGGATGGATACAAAGTCACTTTTCAGAAGGACAGACGTTATCAAATAAGAGGATATATTGGTGAAAGAGATTTGTCCTTGACCATAGAGAATGCTCGCTGATCTGACAGTGGCTTGTATTGCTGCCGTATTGAGAAAAGAGGGTGGTTCAATGATATAAAAATCATTCAAGAGTTGAGTATAAGCACAGGTGAGTTTGTCTTCCTACTTCCCTTTGATCAATTCCTGTAGGTTCACAGAGATAAGAGTTTTCTGTTTGGTATTAACTTCCTCTTCCTTTAATAGGGAAATAGGAGGTTCTTAGAAGTTTTGTTTTCTAATAACTCTTTAGTAGAATAACTTGTATTTGAGTGAAATATTGAGACTAATTTTGATTCAGGATCATAGACTAGAGGACCTTTCCAGTCAGCATCTCCTAAAGCAGTGCTTCAGGAGTTCTAATCACTTAATGAAAATGCATCCACTGTTCCACACTGAGGTATATTGAACATTTCTACGGAGCTAAATTTATTTCATTTGAGAACTACCCTTTCCTCAAGATCATATCTTAAAAGAATTTTTTAATGTTCTTTCTTAACATTTGAAGATTTACAGAGATTTTCACATATATAAAATAGATACTTGACAACAGTCAACACAGTCTTTTTGCGTATACATTGTTCAATTCAGTTCAGTTGCTCAGTCATGTCTGACTCTTTGCAACCCCATGGACTGCAGCACGCTAGGCCTCCCTGTCCATCACCAACTCCAGGAGTTTACTCAAACTCACATCCATTGAGTCAGTGATGCCATCAAACCATCTCATCCTCTGTCATCTCCTTCTCCTCCTGCCCTCAATCTTTCCTAGCATCAGGGTCTTTTCAAATGAATTAGTTTTTCGCATCAGGTGGCCAAAGTATTGGCGTTTCAGCTCCAGCGTTAGTCCTTCCAATGAATATTTAGGACTGATTTCCTTTAGGATGGACTTGTTGGATCTCCTGGCACTCCAAGGGACTCTCAAGAGTCTTCTCCAACACCACAGTTCAAAAGTATCAATTTTTCAGTGCTCAGTTTTCTTTATGGTCCACCTCTATCATCCATACAAGACTAGTGGAAAAAGCATAGCTTTAACTATGCTGCTGCTGCTAAGTCGCTTCAGTCGTGTCCGACTCTGTGCGACCCCAGAGACGGCAGCCCACCAGGCTCCCCCGTCCCTGGGATTCTCCAGGCAAGAGTAGTGGAGTGGGGTGCCATTGCCTTCTCCGCTTTAACTATATGGACCGTTTTTGGCCAGTTGGGGTCTCTGCTTTTTAATATGCTGTCTAGGTTGGTCATAGCTTTTCTTCCAAGGAGCAAGTGTCTTAATTTCATGGCTGAAGTCACCATTCACATTGAATTTGAAGCCCCTAAATATGAAATCTGACACCATTTCCACTTTTCCCCTATCTATTCACTGTGTAGTAATCTTAGTTTTCTGAATGTTGAGTTTTAAGCCAGCTTTTTCACTGTCCTCTTTCATTTTCATCAAGAGGCTCTTTAGTTCCTCTTCACTTTCTGCCATTAAACTGGTATCATCTGCATATCTGTGGTTGCTGATATTTCTCCAGGCAATCTTGATTCCAGCTTATGAGTCATCCAGCCCAGCATCTCATATGATGTACTTTGCATGTAAGTTGATGAAGCAGGATGACAATACACAGCCTTGACCTACTCCTTTCCCAGTTTTGAACAGGTCAGTTTTCATTCCAATCCCTAAGAAAGACAATGCCAAAGAATGCTCAGACTACCACACAATTGCACTCATCTCACATGCTAGTCAAGTAATGCTCAAAATTCTCCAAGCTAGGCCTCAGCAACATGTGAACCACCTCCAGATGTTCAAGGTGGTTTTATAAAGAGGAGAGGAACTAGACATCAAATTGTCAATATTTGCAGGATCATCCTAAAAGCAACAGAGTTCCAGAAAAACATCTATTTATACTTTATTGACTATGCCAAAGCCATTGACTGTGTGGTTCACAATAAACTGTGGAAAATTCTGAGGGAGATGGAAATATCAGACCACCAGACCTGCCTCTTAAGAAATCTGTATGTAGGTCAGTAAGCAAGAGTTTTAACTGAGCATGGAACAACCAAATTGTTCCAAATAGGAAAAGGATTACAACAAGGCTGTATATTGTCACCCTGCTTATTTAACTTACATGCAAAGGTATCATGAGAAACACTGGGCTGAATGAAGCAAAGATGGAATCAAGATTGCTGGGAGAAATATCAATAACCTCAAATATGCAGATGACACCACTCTTAAGGCAGAAAGTGAAGAATTAAAGAGTCTCTTGATGAAAGTGAAAGAGGAGAGTGAAAAAGTTGGCTTAAAGCTCAACATTCAGAAAACTAAGATCATGGCATCTGGTCCCATCACTTCATGGCAAATAGATGGAGAAACAATGGAAACAGTGACAGACTTTATTTTCCTGGGCTCCAAAATCACTGCAGATGGTGACTGCAGCCATGAAATAAAAATACACTTACTCCTTGGAAGGAAAGTTATGACCAACTTAGACAGCATGTTAAAAAGCAGAGACATTACTTTGCCAACAAAGGTCCGTCTAGTCAAGGCTATGGTTTTTCCAGTAGTCATGTATGGATATGATAGTTGTACTATAAAGAAAGCTGAGTGCCAAAGAATTGATGCTTTTGAACTGTGGTATTGGAGAAGACTCTTGAGAGCCCCTTGGAGTGCCAGGAGATCCAACCAGTCCATCCTAAAGGAAATCAGTCCTGAACGTACTCGGAAGGACTGATGTTGAAGTTGAAACTCCAATACTTTGGCCACCTCATGTGAAGAATTGACTCATTGGAAAAGACTGTGATGCTGGGTGGGATAGGGGACAGGAGGAGAAGGGGATGACAGAGGATGAGATGGTTGCATGGCATCACCTACTCAATGGACATGAGTTTGAGTAAACTCCTGGAGTTGGTGATGGACAGGGAGGCCTGTTATGCTGCAGTACATGGGGCTGCAAACAGTCAGTCACGACTGAGTGACTGAACTGAACTTAACTGAATTTTGAACCAGTCTATTGTTTCATGTCCAGTTCTAACTGTTGCTTCTTGTCCTGCTTACAGGTTTCTCAGGAAAAAAGTAATGTAGTCTGCTATTCCCATCTCTTCAAGAATATTCCACATTTTTTTGTGATCCACAGTTAAAGGCTTTCACATGGTCGATGAAGTAGAAGTACATGTTTTTTTAATTCTCTTGCTTTTTCTACGATCTAGCATATGTTGGCAATTCGATCTCTGGTTCCTCTGCTATTTCTGAATCCAGCCTAGAAGTTCTCTGTTCACGTACTGCTAAAGCCTAGCTTGAAGGATTTCAGTAAAATCTTGTTATCATGTGAAATGAGTGCAATTGTACAGTTATTTGAACATTCTTTGGCATTGCCTTTCTTAGGAATTAGAGGCTGAGAAGTCCCATAATCTGCCCTTCAAACAGGAGAACCAGAACACCCAGTGATATAATTTATTCCAAATCTAAACTTCTGAAAATTAGGGGTGGGGAAGGCAATACATCATAATTTGAGTCCAAAACCTGAGAGTCAGGAGTCAGATATCAAACAGAAGGGAAAAAATGGATGTCTCAGTTCAAGCAAAAAGAGTTAAAATGTGCCCTGACTCTACCTTTTTGTTCTATTGGGTGGATTGGATAATGCTCACCTGCACTGGTTGGGATCATGGGTTGGATGATGCTTGCTTGAATTGGTGAGGGAGGTCTTCTTCACTCTATGGATTCAAATTTTAATGACTTCCAGAGATAGCCTCACAGATATGTACAGAAATAATATTTTACCATCTATCTGGGCATCCTCATTCAAATTGATTCATAAAATAAAGCAGCTCACACAGCTAATGAACAGTTGGGCTGAAGTTGGATTCCAGTTTTTCTGTTCCCTTCCTTCTTTTCCTCCTCCTGTTTCATTCTTGCACACACAAAAACTATTAAATTGAATTTTAGCAAAACTTGACAGAAAGAAGTAGAGGTGAGCTTGAAGTTAATGACCTTTAGGTAAATATTTCTTAGAGTGTATAATGAGGATAATAATGTACCTTTACTGAACTTAACTGAATTTTGAACCAGTCTATTGTTTCATGTCCAGTTCTAACTGTTCTTCTTGTCCTGCTTACAGGTTTCTCAGGAAAAAAGTAATGTAGTCTGCTATTCCCATCTCTTCAAGAATATTCCACATTTTTTTGTGATCCACAGTTAAAGGCTTTCACATGGTCGATGAAGTAGAAGTACATGTTTTTTTAATTCTCTTGCTTTTTCTACGATCTAGCATATGTTGGCAATTCGATCTCTGGTTCCTCTGCTATTTCTGAATCCAGCCTAGAAGTTCTCTGTTCACGTACTGCTAAAGCCTAGCTTGAAGGATTTCAGTAAAATCTTGTTATCATGTGAAATGAGTGCAATTGTACAGTTATTTGAACATTCTTTGGCATTGCCTTTCTTAGGAATTAGAGGCTGAGAAGTCCCATAATCTGCCCTTCAAACAGGAGAACCAGAACACCCAGTGATATAATTTATTCCAAATCTAAACTTCTGAAAATTAGGGGTGGGGAAGGCAATACATCATAATTTGAGTCCAAAACCTGAGAGTCAGGAGTCAGATATCAAATAGAAGGGAAAAAATGGATGTCTCAGTTCAAGCAAAAAGAGTTAAAATGTGCCCTGACTCTACCTTTTTGTTCTATTGGGTGGATTGGATAATGCTCACCTGCACTGGTTGGGATCATGGGTTGGATGATGCTTGCTTGAATTGGTGAGGGAGGTCTTCTTCACTCTATGGATTCAAATTTTAATGACTTCCAGAGATAGCCTCACAGATATGTACAGAAATAATATTTTACCATCTATCTGGGCATCCTCATTCAAATTGATTCATAAAATAAAGCAGCTCACACAGCTAATGAACAGTTGGGCTGAAGTTGGATTCCAGTTTTTCTGTTCCCTTCCTTCTTTTCCTCCTCCTGTTTCATTCTTGCACACACAAAAACTATTAAATTGAATTTTAGCAAAACTTGACAGAAAGAAGTAGAGGTGAGCTTGAAGTTAATGACCTTTAGGTAAATATTTCTTAGAGTGTATAATGAGGATAATAATGTACCTTTCTTGTAGCTCTGTTGCACAGAATCCATAAGACACGTATAAAGCACCTTGACAATGTCTGTTTAATACTAGGGTGTGAGTTACCTG
This sequence comes from Madoqua kirkii, assembly GCA_006408675.1. Taxonomy (NCBI): domain Eukaryota; kingdom Metazoa; phylum Chordata; class Mammalia; order Artiodactyla; family Bovidae; genus Madoqua; species Madoqua kirkii. The sequence goes on from SJYC01113058.1 coordinate 12,995, forward strand.
TGATGTGCATGCATGCTCAGTCATGTCTGACTCTTTGTGACCCCATGGACTATAGCCCAGCAGGCTCCTCTTGCCCATGGAGTTTTCCAGGCAAGAATACTGGAGTGGCTTGCCATTTCTTACTCCAAGGGATTTTTCTGACCCAGGAACTGAATCTGCATCTCCCAAGTCTCCTGCATTAGCAGGTGTATTCTTTACCACTGAGCCACCTGGCAAGCCCTGATAATCATGAGGATGCCAACATAAAAATCTAATAAAGTTCAAACATCAGATTTATTATTTTTGTCAAAATATAAACCTTGAAAGTCAGGGACTGTGTCTTAGTAACAAAGGCTTTCCAGTGCCAAACACAATGTCTAAAACTTGATCACTATTTGTTAAAAATTGTTGAATGTTAAAAAAAAAAGAAAAAAAATGAGGTGAAACAATAAACAGTTGAGATTCATTATTTTTTAATCTTATATTTGAATTATATCCAGTATTTATTGACTTGAGTCCTTCTCTCAAAACATAATTAGTTGCTTTTCAGTATATTTTATAATATTCAAATTATTTCAGTAAGATTTATAAAATTTCTATGAATATTTATATTTCCCAACCCTAATTCCCAGTGTTAATTTTATTAGTACTATATTTAAATTGGTTCAGTACTCACCCCACGTTGTTTTATCTGAGCTTTTTCTTCATAGCTGAGGTCTATTTTGATTTCTGCCTTGATTGGCTGGATTTCATTATTTCATCAGAAACAATTTTTCATTTTATTCTTCAAGAAAAGGGGTCAGAAATTATCAGAGCCTCTGAGTTTTTTCTGCCTCCAAGTTTGAAAAAAAAAATGTTTTCTTTTGTTTTGCTTCTCGAAGTTTAATTGCTTAACCATGGCAGTCGTTGGTGTCCCTCAGCTCCTTCAGGCTTTCTGGAATATGGCATATCCTGTTCATCTGTACTTTTCCAGTTTATTTCATTTCATTAAACAATTCTTATTAGTACATAGTTAAATGATTTATTCTTCTGTTCCATGTGTAGGCTTTGTTACTTGTGTTAGTTTTCTGGTACATCTAACAGTAAGAAAGTACCACAAACTGAGTGGTTTGAATCAATGAAAACTTATTCTCCCCCAGTTCCGGAGGCTACTAGCTGAAAAGAGGGATCTTGGTGGTGGTGCTCCTCCCTGAGGGCATCTCCTTTCCTTTCTCCTCTCCTAGCTTCCGATGAAGGTTGGCAGTCCCTGGTGTTCCCTGGTTTGCAGGTTCAGGGCTCAAATCCCTGCTTCCATGTTCCCTAGGCTGTCCTTCCATAGGTGTCTCTCTGTCTTCACACAGGTTCTCTTCCTAGTGTCCCTGTTTTCTTGTATAAAAGGGAATTAGATTCCACCTACTGTGTGATCTTATTTTTACTTGATTACATCCACCAAGACTATTTACAAATAAATTCACAATCACAGGTACTAAAGAGTTAGGACTTTAATATATCTCTCTGGGGGAACACAGTTTAAACCATAGCACTGCTCCAGAGATTTTCTGTCTTTAGGATATAAAAACAGGCTGTACTTATTTAGTCACTAAATTGTGTCTGACTCTTTTGTGACCCCATGTACAATGGCCTGCCAGGCTTCTCTGTCCATGGGATTTCCCAGGCAACAATGCTGGAGTGGGTTGCCATTTCCTGCTCCAGGGGATATTCCTGACCCAGGGATCAACCTGGGGCTGTTGCCTCGTCTCCTGAATTGCAAGGGGATTCTTTACCTCTGAATCGATGGAGAATCTGGGACAGGGGATGATAAACTGAGAGACTGGGATTGACATATACACACTGCTATGTATAAAACTGATAACTAATAAGAACCTACTGTATAGCACAGAGAATTCTACCCAATACTCTAATGACCTGTATTGGAAAAGAATCTAAAATTGAGTGAATATATGTATGTATATATTCTTTTTGCTGTTCAACAGAAAACTAATACAACATTTTAAATCAACCATACTCTAATAAAAAATAAAAGTTTAAAAAGGAATATAAAGAGAGCTTTCTCTTATATAATATCTGCTCTTCATAAACTTCATTTCCCTTCTCCACATCTACTTATGACTACCTTGTCTTTCTTTTGTGTCCTGAATTTCTCTTTTAATTTTTACCTGTTCTCTTTCTTGCTGTTTCTAATTTACTTGTTAGTTCTAAAATAGTATTATTTTACTTAGGTTATTAATTTCTTTCCTTCCATTGGCCATATCCCTTTATATTTCATTCTGTAGATTTATTGGTGGGACTTTGAAAGGTTTTATTTTCTGTTTATTGCTTTCAAATAATCTTATTCTCATTAATCTTTTCCACTGGACAAAGCACTTGGGAATGATCCTTGGGGCATGTTTTCTGTGAGATGGAGATATTAGTCTTTTTAACTTCTTTCTCATGCCGTATTTTCTTAGGTATTTTCACATTAAAAGCTCCATCCCTCTTGCATGACTGTTGCTTAAAAGAGCTGCTCTGTAGACTGCCTACAGCCCGAGAGAATTCTCCCCACCCTCTTTCCACCATTACCCGAGACTTGACTTGTCTTCCAGCTACAGCTGAAAGGCTCAAGCCCTGTGTTCCCTCTCCCTCTCTCTATTCTGTGGGTGTGATAGGCGAAGGATTCAGCTGGGGTCGGGTGCAGTCTTTCTTAGAGGTACTGGTTTCTGTTCCTTTTCCTTACATTTCATTTTCTGTCCTATGCCTGGAATTGCTCCAGTTAATGAAGCATAGGGTGACGCCTTTTAGATGATTCCCTCAGTTGAGCGTGGAGTTCAGTAGCCTATGATTCTGCACCAGGGGGCCATGCTCCTGTTTACTTCCTTTTCATTTCTCCTAACCAGTGTTATTTCTAAGTACTTGGTGGTGGTGGTTTAGTTGCTAAGTCATGCCCAACTCTTTGTGACCCCATGGACTATAGCCTGCTAGGCTCCTCTGTCTATGGGATTCTCCAGGCAAGAATACTGGGGTGGGTTGCCATTTCTTTCTCCAGGGGATCCTCTTGACCCAGGAATTGAACCCAGGTCTCTTGCATTGCAAGCAAATTCTTTGCCAACTGAGCTATGAGGGAAGCTCTAATTACTTCCTTGAGGTCAAAAGACACAAAAAGGATACCATTCTTCTTGCGTTTCTTGTCTAATTTGGGAATATTAAGGAACCTTCTTAGGACTTTCACTACCCTCTGGGGATAGGACAGGAGCCAGTCTTCCTCCTTCCGCCTTGTAGAGATCCTGACATTTGATTTCCTTGTTTGGTTGTGGCTGATTTCTTTTCAGCACTGTTGTTTTTCTTGATTTTGTTGTTTCTGAAAGGAGAGAGACTCTCTAAATCTCTTCCCTCTATTGACATGAACATGTGTCTTGAGCTTTTCAGTTATGCCATGAGATGACCTGGTGATTTTTCCTCTAATAAAATGGCAGGAACTTTAGCTATTTTTTAAAATTTGCATCATGTCTTCCTACATTTCTCACCAGTGCTATTATTCTGAAATCCAATTTAGAGTATTACATTGAGATGTCAGCTTATGATTGGAAGACCAGGTCACGTTTTTTTTTTTTTTTTTCAAAGGCTTTATATGTGAAACAATAATTATAAAATACATTTTTAACTTGCTTTTCTTTCATTCAGCAGTCAGACTAAATGTCACCAAAGATTATATTTTAGATCTTGCTGATTTTAAAGCTCTGGTGACTGTTAGCCCATTGGAAATGAAAGCAGCTCTCAAAATGTATTCTTCTGCCAGTTCTGCCTCAGCTCTCCTTCCTGTGGTAACCTCATTATTATTCCAGATTGAAGGATGTGGGGCTGTGGTGGGAGGTTCACAAACAATTCTAACAGATTCTCTGTCCTACAACCTTAGGGCCTCCCTGATGGGTCAGTGGTAAAGAATCTGCCTGCAAGGCAGGAGACGCAGGAGACCCAGGAAACATAGATTTGATCCCTGGGTCAGGAGATCCCCTGGAGGAGGAAACTGTAACCTACTCCAGTATTCTTGGCATGGAAAATCCCTTGGGCAGAGGAGCCTGTCAGGCTACAATCCATAGGGTCGCAGAGAATCTGACACAACTGAGCAACGGGCACACATGCATAATCTTCAGTTCAGTCACTCAGTCGTGTCCGACTCTTTGTGACCCCATGAATCGCAGCACGCCAGGCCTCCCTGTCCATCACCATCTCCCGGAGTTCACTCAGACTCACGTCTGTCGAGTCAGTGATGCCATCCAGCCATCTCATCCTCCATCATCCCCCTTGTCCTCCTCCCCAGAATGGACTGGTTGGATCTCCTTGCAGTCCAAGGGACTCTCAAGAGTCTTCTCCAACACCACAGTTCAAAAGCATGCATAATCTTAGGTATTTATTATTTACTTTTCAGTGCCTAGAAGACTGATTAATTAATAAAATAAATAATTATGGAAGATTTCAGGGTTTTTGAGCTTTTACCTCTTGGGGAATAAGTCTTGCATTTTCAAAAGCATATTGTCTCCGTTTAGTAAGAGAAATACATTGTTGAATACAAATGCTTTTGGTATAATGGAGATAGTTGACCAAGATTTAGCCAGATCCTCATCAGAAAGGTTTAGAAAACAAAACAGTACATGCTATTTTTATTTCTTTGCTCTACTGTCATTAGCTACTGGTGGTCTTTTCTTTCCTGTGTTTCTAGAACATGAAGACAGTTCCATCTGAGTCTAAGTAGACTGCCCTCCTCAGGGATTTAGGACACTGAATGGGAGCTGGTTAATGGACCACTGGGTGTCAGTATTGTCTTTTCATACTCTATATGCGAAGTCACTTCAGTCATGTCTGATTCTTTGTGACCCCAAGGACTGTAGCCCGCCAGGCTCCTCTGTCCATAAAGTTCTCTAGGCAAGAATATAGTAGTGAGTAGCCATTCCCTTCTCCAAGGACTCTTCCGACTGCAGGGACTGAACCTGGGTGTCCTGCATTTCAGGTGGATTCTGAGCAACTAGGGAAGCCACACCCGAGGCTTCCCAAATTTTCTCAAACTTAAATGTCCACAGAGGAAGGCAGGTAAAAGATCATGTGGGTTCACATTCACTTACACAAGAAGCAATGCTCTCTTCTTCCTCTTAGAAAAACACCATTTCCATTTTTCTTGATCAGTCCATTTGATGTGTATCTGGCTTTACCAGTGTTGATATAAATTTTCTTCTGCTTTAAAACAACAACAGAAAGGCTGTACAAGCATGATGAAGCACGGTCTCCCTTGGTGACATATTGGGGAAACAGTGGGAAAAGGGTAAAGACGCAGTGGTATGGAGTGGTATGGAGTCTGAGCACAGGTAGATCTTCAGATTTTTTTGAAAGAAATATTATATCTGAATTTTTATGTAAAATTTTTCTCATTTATATATTAATTGGCTCAAACTTAATGAAAAACAAAATTGTGGGCTAAGATATGGAACTTGCAGAACAATAGGCTAAAATCTCTGAGCTAACACTGGAATGCTTCCTCTTCTTACTTGGAGGTTTTTGCTGATCATTTGCCAACCTGGGCTAATTGTTTGGCTCTGTCAGGATGAGGGAAGGTCCCTTGGGAGATGCTTAGGATTATCTTTTGTGACTATCCCTTTTTTATTTCACAGAGAGGTTGTTCAGCATAGCTGGAGGGATTTGGTATAGGCCAGAAAGTTTAAATATCCAGATTGAACTTCACTTGATCTGGGAGAGGTTTGGAAAGTTCTATGAGTACCAATTTCTCAGTATTGCATAATTTTCTGTTTTGAGTGTTCTGGAGCAAGACACACAGGAGGGAATGTAGGCAGAGGTCTCTCCAACCCCGAGGAGGTGCCCCTTCATAGACCGAGTGCAGAGAGGATGAGAAAGCTGCTCCCAGGCTTAGAGAGATGGCACAGGCTTAGAGACAGTGGATTCTAGACAGCTTCATTGGACACAGCAGGAAGGGGGAGTCCAGGTTGGGCAGAACCTACTCCAGACCTCGCAGCTGGTAGCAGAGGACTCCCAAATCCAGCTCACTTAACTCCTGATCTGGCGTTCTCACTGGGAGGTGGTGAGGATGAGCACACAGCCCAGCCATTGGACAGCACAGTTGGCTGTGTGCAAACTCTTCATGATGTAAGAGAGAGTGTCATATGAAGCAAGAAACAGGCTTTGAAAGAAAAGAGCCTACTTTTATCCAGATAGAGTACTTATATCTAAAAAGGGATAGACTCTAAAATGAATACCCAGGAAAATTGATTCATTTTGTTGTTGTTGTTCAGTAGATCAGTCGTGTCTGACTCTGGGTGACTCCATGGACTGCAGCACGCCAGGCTTCTCTGTCCCTCACTGACTCCCAGAGTTTACTCAAACTCATGTCCATTGTGTCGGTGATGCCATCCAATCATCTCATACTCTGTCAGCTCCTCCTCCTGCCTTCAATCTTTCCCAGCATCAGGGTCTTTTCCAATGAGTCAGTTCTTTGCATTAGGTGGCCAAAGTATTGGAGTTTCAGCTTCAGCATCAGTCCTTCCAATGAATATTCAAGACTGATTTCTTTGAAGATTGACTGGTTTGATCTCCTTGTAGTCCAAGGAACTCTCAAGAGTCTTCTCGAACACCACAGTGCAAAAGCATCAGTTATTTGGCACTCAGCTTTCTTTACAGTTCAATTCTCACATCTATACGTGACTACTGGAAAAACCATATCTTTGACTAGATGGACCTTTGTTGGCAGAGTGCTGTCTCAGCTTTTTCATATGCTGTCTAGGTGGGTCTGGAGAAGGCAATAGCACCCACTCCAGTACTCTTGCCTGGAGAATCCCAGGGACGGAGGAGCCTGATGGGCTGCCATCTATGGGGTCACACAGATTCAGACATGACTGAAGCAACAGCAGCAGCAGCTAGGTGGGTCATAGCTTTTCTTCCAAGGAGCAAGTGTCTTTTAATTTCATGGCTGCAGTCATTACTTTGGAACCCAAGAAAATAAAGTCTGTCACTGTTTCCATTGTTTCCCCATCTATTTGCCATGAAGTGATGGGACTGGTTGACATGATTTTAGTTTTTCAAACGTTGAGTTTTAAGCCAACTTTTTCACTCTTCTCCCACTTTCATCAAGAGGCTCTTTAGTTCCTCTTCATTTTTTGCCCTAATGGTGATGTCATCTGCATATCTGAGGTTTTTGATATTTCTCCCAGCAATGTTGATTCCAGCTTGTGCTTCAACCAGCCCAGCATTTCACATCATGTACTCTGCATATAAGTTAAATAAACAGGGTGACAATATACAGCCTTGACATATTCCTTTCCCAATTTGGAACCAGTCTGTTGTTCCAGGTCAAGTTTTAACTGTTGCTTCTTGACCTGCATACAGATTTCTCAGGAGGCAGGTCAGGTGGTCTGGTACTCCCATCTCTTGAAGAATTTTTCACAGATCGTTGTAATCTACACAGTCAAAGGCTTTGGCATAATCAATAAAACAGAAGTAGATGATTTTCTGGAACTCTCTTGCTTTTTCTATGATCCAACAGATGTTGAGAAGTTGATCTCTGGTTCCTCTGCCTTTTCTAAATGCAGCTTGAATATCTGGATGTTCACGGTTCACATACTGTTGAAGTCTGGCTTGGAGAATTTTGAGCATTACTTTACTAGCGTGTGAGATGAGCGCAATTTTGGAGTAGTTTAAAAAATCATTGGCATTGCCCTTCTTTGGTATTGGAATAAAAACTTACCTTTTCTAGTCCGGGGGCCACTAGTCACTAATCATCAGGGAAATGCAAATTAAAACCACAACGAAATATCACCTCATACCTGTCAGATCGCTATTATGAAAAAGACAAAAAATAGCAGGTGATGGCAAGGATGTGGAGAAGAGGGTTCACTTGTGCACTGTCGGTAGACATGTAAATCTGCATAACCACTATGGAAAACACATGGAGGATCTTAGAAAAACAGAAGCACCAAATAATCCAACAATTCTACTTCTATTGTTTTTCCAAAAAAAACAAAATATGAAATCAAAAAGACATATGCACCCCTACATTGACTGCAGAATTATTTACAGTAGCCAAGATATGGAAGTAACTTTAGTATCCATCTGTAGATGAATGGATAAAGAATACATGGTATATATACAATGAAATATTATTCAGCTATAAAAAAGAATGAAATATTATTTGTGATAATATTTATGGACCTAGAGGGTACTCTGCCAAGTGAAATAAGTCAGACATAAAAGACAATATCATATGATTTAACTTATATATAGGCTCAAACAAAACAAATGATCAAACAGAACAGACTCATAGACACAGAGCAAAAATTAGTAGTTGTTAGTGGGGAAGTTGGGGGAGGATGTTGTGGGCTTCCCTAGTGGCTGAGACGGTAAAGTGTCTGTCTGCAAAAAAGACATATGCACCCCTACATTGACTGCAGAATTATTTACAGTAGCCAAGATATGGAAGTAACTTTAGTATCCATCTGTAGATGAATGGATAAAGAATACATGGTATATATACAATGAAATATTATTCAGCTATAAAAAAGAATGAAATATTATTTGTGATAATATTTATGGACCTAGAGGGTACTCTGCCAAGTGAAATAAGTCAGACATAAAAGACAATATCATATGATTTAACTTATATATAGGCTCAAACAAAACAAATGATCAAACAGAACAGACTCATAGACACAGAGCAAAAATTAGTAGTTGTTAGTGGGGAAGTTGGGGGAGGATGTTGTGGGCTTCCCTAGTGGCTGAGACGGTAAAGTGTCTGTCTGCAATGCAGGAGACCCGGGTTCAATCCCTGGGTTGGGAAGATCCCCTGGAGAAGGAAATGGCAACCCACTCCAGTATTCTTGCCTGGAAAATCTCATGGACCATGGAGCTTGGTAGGCTACCATCCATGGGGTTGTAAAGACTCAGACAGATTTGAGTCAAATTCACTATGATTGAGTCAAATTCAGTCAGATTGAGCAAATTCACCATGGGGGAAGAGGAATGAAATTGGTAAGGGTGAATAAAAAGTATAGACTTTATGTTACAAAATAAGTCTGGGGAGGGGTAAAGTATAGCATAGGAAATGTAGTCAATAATGTTGTCAAAACTTTGTATGTTGACAAATGGTAACTAGTCTTATGTAAATAGCAGTGGCAATTTTGTTACATATAAAATAGTGAAGTCACTCAGTCATGTCCGACTCTTTGTGACCCGGTGGACTGAGCCCACCAGGCTCCTCCGTCCATGGGATTCTCCAGGCAAGAATACCAGAGTGGGTTGCCATTTCCTTCTCCAGGGGATCTTCCCGACCCAGGGATCGAACCCAGGTCTCCCGCATTGCAGCCAGATGCTTTAACCTCTGAGCCACCAGGGAAACCCCTACATATAAAATATACTAATGTAATATACACTACGTTGTATTATTACATCGCCAAGTCATGTCTGACTCTTTGCAGCCCCATGGACTGCAGCATGCCAGGCTTCCCTGTCCTTCACTATCTTCCAAACTCCTGTGCATTGAGTTGATGATCCCATTCAACCATCTCATCCTCCATTGCCCCTTCTCCTACTGCCCTCAATCTTTAGAAGAGTCAGAGTCTTTTCCAGTGAGACAGTTCTTCACATCAAGTGGCCAAAGTATTGAATCTTCAGGGTCAGTACCAGACCTTTCAGTGAGTATTCAGGGTTGATTTCTTTTAGGACTGACTTGTTTGATCTCCAGCATCACTTATTAAAGCAACAATTCTTCAGAGCTCAGCTTTCTTTATGGTCCATGTCTCACAACCATACAAGAGTACTGGAAAAACCATAGCTTTGATCACATGAACCTATGTCTGCAAAGTGTTGTCTCTGCTTTTTTATATGCTGTCTAGGTTTGTCATAGCTGTTCTTCCAAGGAGCAAGCATCTTTTAATTTCAAGGCTGCAGTCACGATCTGCCATGATTCTGAAGCCCAAGAAAATAAAACCTGCCACTGTTTCCACTTTTTCCCCATCGACTTGCCTTGAAGTGATGGGACCAGATGCCCTGATCTTAGTTTTTTGATTGTTTAGTTATAAGTTGGCTTTTGCAATCTCCTCTTTCACTTTCATCAAGACGCTCTTTAGTTTCTCTTCAATTTTTGTCATTAGAATGGTGTCATCTGCATATCTGAGGTTATTGATATTTCTCCCAGCAATCTTGATTGCAGCTTGTGCTTCCTCCAGCCCAGAATTTTGCATGATGCACTTTGTGTATGAGTTAAATAAGCAGGATAACAATATACAGCCTTGACATATTCCTTTCCCAATTTGGAACCAGTCTGTAGCTCCATGTCCAGTTCTAACTGCTACATCTTGACCTGCATACAGATTTCTTAGGAGGCAGGTAAGGTGGTCTGGTATTCCCATCTCTTGAAGAATTTTCCACAGTTTGTCGTGATCTACACAGTCAAAGGCTTTGGCATAATCAATAAAGCAGAAGTAGCTGTCTGCTTCTACTTGTAGATGTTTTCATGTAAGGACCAAACATTTCTGGTGTATTCATTTCCATGTCCTTAGTGTGTAAGTGTGAAAGTCACTCAGTCATGTCTGACTCTTTGCAACCCCATGAACTGTCCATGGAATTCTCCAGGCCAGCATACTGGAGTGGGTAGCCTTTCCTTTCTCCAGGGGATCTTCCCAACCTAGGGATCAAACCCAGGTCTCCCACATTGCAGGCGGATTCTTTGCCAGCTGAGACACAAGGAAAGCCTGTAGTCATTTTGTATGTGTGTGCACATGGTCAGTCCTGTCCAGCTCTCTGTGACCCTGTGGACTGTAGCCTGCCAGGCTCCTCTATCCATGACATTTCCCAGGCAAGAATACTGGAGTGGCCAACCATTTCCTCTTCCAGGAAACCTTCCTGACCCAAGGATTGAATCTGCATCTCCTGCATTGACAGGTGTATTCTTTGCCACTTGAACACTTGGAAAGCTCAGAGTCTTATTAGGGACAAGTGTATTGGAGAACAGGCTTAATTTTATGGCATTAGTCAAAAGTCATGGTATATTCACTGTTTGTGAATGTCTTCAAGCCAGGAGATAAAGTCGAAACTCTTCCTCCTGCCTCTCAGATCTCCTGGCACGGCTTCCGCAGGGCCCATCCAGTGGGTGGGTCCTGAGTCTGCCGCCTGCATCAGTGCCCCGGATGCCAACTCTCCTCCCCCTCCCCCTCCCCCACCATTGTCCGCAGAGTTTGCTCCTGTGGTGCCACCATGCTGGCCTCGATTCTGATGCTTGAGCGTCGCCCATTTTCCCAGCCTCAGAGTCTTTTCACTAACTGTTGCCTCAGCTGAGAGAGCCTCTCCCAGATCTTCACAGGCCGTTCCTTGTCATCCTTCAGTTCTCAGCTCACACACGTACCACGATGCCACCAGGGTATTCTGAGGATCACTGATGGGGAGCAAGCATCCTGAGCACCGTGCAAGGGGAAGCCAGGGGCGGGAGGTGCCCCATTTCTCTCTGCCACACCTTCCTGCACACCTGCCCTCAAAGAGGGCTCCCCACTTCTTTCAATGCATCTCCTTTGCAGCACCAAGCACAGCCTTCAGAGACAATCTGTCAGTTGGGTGACTTCTTCATTGTCGGCCTATCCTGTTGGAAAAAAGCTCCATAGAGACCTCTCTGTCCTGTTGAGTGTTGTGTCTTCAGGCACTAAGCCTGTGCCCGATGTAGAAGAGTGCTCAGTCAGTATTTACTAAACGATGCAGTAATTTTTCACAGGTGATATTCTTAGAAACAAGCCTCCTTCCAGGGGCATATCTGTATATGCGAAAAGTTCAGGCCTCATCCCTTAAACATTTTCCCTGGTTAACACAAGTCAAGCAGCAAGTTCCAAGCATCGTTCTCAGTTACTCTTTCCGCAGGATTGTTCCTCCCTTTAGAGAAGTGTGAAAGTTCTTATCCAGCTGCTCCTGGTGCTATCTGGCCTGTTGAATGTGACTGTCATGTGGTCCCTTTCTGAGTTAGGCGGTTACCAGGCCATAAGCCCCTTAGCCTGCACCCCACCCTCTTGGCTGGTTGGTCACCTCCCGCATCTCTTGTGCTCCTGTTGCAGCAGGTGCCACAGGGCAGTAGTGGGTGGAGGGGACCTGACCTAAAGCAGAGGACACATGTCTCAATAGCAGTTTCTTCTTACTACTCATCCATGCCGGACAGATAGATGGGTGGCCATAAAGAATAGACCTCTCTATTGACTCCAGACACTGGCATCAAAGTAGTCACAGCTGCAAGGAAGTGTGCAGGCAGAATTCCAAACTTTCATTCTTTTATCTCTCTTCCTTCTTTTTACATCTCAGGTACATTAGAAGTGATTCAAGTCTCTATATTTTGTGCTTAGTCTAATAAAGACAGAAATGCCTTTAGAGACTGTAAGTGTCTGGAAATGAGGAACAGGCCTCTCTGGTTCATTCTTAGACCCCAGCACCCAATAGGACCTTTGGCACATAGGATTCACCCAGCACACTTTTGTTAGATGAATGAATGTGCTTGAAATCAAGATTGTTTCAGTTCAGTCACTCAGTTTGTCCGACTCTTTGTGAACCCATGAATCACAGCCTGCCAGGCCTCTCTGTCCATCACCAATTCCCGGAGTTTACCAAAACTCATATTCATCGAGTCAGTGATGCCACTCAGCTGCCTCATCCTCTGTCGTCCCCTTCTCCTCCTGCCCCCAATCCCTCCCAGCATCAGGGTCTTTTCCAGTGAGTCAGCTCTTCACAAGATGTGGCCAAAGTATTGGAGTTTCAGCTTCAGAGTCAGTCCTTCCAATGAACACCGAGACTGATCTCCTTTAGGATGGACTGGTTGGATCTCCTTGCAGTCCAAGGGACTCTGAAGAGTCTTCTCCAACACCACAGTTCAAAAGCATCAGTTCTTCAGTGCTCAGCTTTCTTCACAGTCTAACTCTCATATCCATACATGACCACTGGAAAAACCATAGCCTTGACTAGATGGACCTTAGTTGGCAAAGTAATGTCTCCGCTTTTCAATATGCTATCTAGGTTGCCCATAACTTTCCTTCCAAGGAGTAAGTGTCTTTTAATTTCATGGCTGCAGTCACCATCTGCAGTGATTTTGGAGCCCCTCAAAATAAAGTCTGACACTGTTCCCACTGTTTCCCCATCTATTTCCCATGAAGTGATGGGACAAGATGCCATGATCTTCATTTTCTGAATGTTAAGCTTTAAGCCAACTTTTTCACTCTCCTCTTCCATTTTCATCAAAAGGCTTTTTTGTTCTTCTTCACTTTCTCCCATAAGGGTGGTGTCATCTGCATATCTGAGGTTATGGATATTTCTCCCAGCAATGTTGATTCCAGCTTGTGCTTCATCTAGTCCAGCATTTCTCATGATGTACTCTGCATATAAGTTAAATAAGCAGGGTGACAATATACAGCCTTGACGTATTCCTTTTTCTATTTGGAACCAGTCTGTTTTTCCATGTCCAGTTCTAACTGTTGCTTCCTGACCTGCATACAGATTTCTCAAGAGGCAGGTCAGGTGGTCTCGTA